>PVLA01009361.1:0-76313 GCA_004027455.1 Hydrochoerus hydrochaeris | reverse complement strand
GAATGATTTAGGGAGGATTGCTTTTTTCTCAATTTTGTTGAAGAGTTTAAGGAGTACTGGCATCAAATCTTCTCTAAATTTCTTGTAGAATTCAGCTGTGAATCCATCAGGACCTGGACTTTTCTTTGTTGGTAAGTTTTTAATTACATTTTCAATTTCAATAGCTGATATTGGGTTGTTCAAAATTGCTATATCTTCTTGGTTGAGCTTTCATAGTTCATATGTTTCTAGAAATCTATTTCCTCTGTGTTTTTCACTCTATGTGAGTAGAGATTTCATTGATGATCTTTTGAATTTCCATGGGATCTGTAGTAATTTCTCCCTTTTCAGTTCTTATTGCATGAATTTGGGTTTTTTCTTTCTTTCTCTTGATAAGGTTAGCTAGGGGTTTGTCAATTTTGTTTATTCTCTCTAAAAACCAGCTTTTTGATTCATTAATTCTTTGTATTGTTTCTTTAGTTTCAATTGCATTGATTTCTGCTCTAATCTTAAAAATTTCCTCTCTTCTATGAGCTTTGGGTTTAGCTTGCTCTTCTTTTTCTAGATTGAGGTGGAGCATTAGGTTGTTTATTTGTGCTCGTTCTGTTTTCTTGATATGACAGTTTATTGCCATATATTTCCCTCTTAAGACTGCTTTCATTGCATCCCACAGATTACAGTATATTGTTTCTATATTTTCATTGAATTGTAGGTATTGTTTTATTTCTTCTTTAATTTCATCTGTAGCCCACTGGTTGTTCAAAAGGCTGTTATTTAATTTCCATGTACTTATGTAGGTTTTACAATTTCTTTTGCCATTAATTTCCAATTCCAGTGCACTATGATCAAATACTATGCATGGTATGATTTCAATACCTTTGCATTTACTTAAGAATGTTTTATGAGATAATATATGGTCTATTTTGGAGAATGTCCCATGTGCAGCTGAGAAGAATGTTTATTCTGATGTGGTTGGGTGGAACACTCTGTAAACATCTACTAAGTCCAATTGCTCACAGGTATGATTCAGTTCTGTTATTTCTTTGCTAACTTTTTCTCTAGTTGATCTATCTCTTTGTGACAATGGGCTGTTAAGATCTCCTGTTATAGTTGTGTTCTTGTGTATTTGGTTTTTCATGTCCATTGGCATCTGTCTTATATAGTTGGGTGCTCCTGTATTTGGTGCATATATATTTATAATTGTTAGTTCTTCCTCTTTAATTTTACCACTAATAAGTATGTAGTGACCTTCTCTATCTCTTTTAATCATTTTAGGTTTGAAGTTCACGTTGTCTGCAAATAGAATAGCTACCCCTGCTTTTTTCTGGGTTCCCGTTGTATGGAATACTGTTTTCCATCCTTTGACTTTTAATCTATGAGTTCTCTTTTGGGTCAGATGTGTTTCTTGTATACAGCATATTGTGGGGTCCTGTTTCTTGATCCATTCTGTCAATCTATTTCTTATTATAGTTGAATTGAGGCCATTTATATTTATGGATAGCACTGATATGTACTGGCTCAACTTTGCCATGTTATCTTCCAGTTGTTTCTTTTTGCTTTTCCTCTTATTTAATTGCTTATCCTACCTGGAGGTTTCTTTCTGTTGTTGTTTTGGGGATTGTGGTCATTTTTATCTCAGTCTAGTATGTCCTTCAGTACTCTTTCTAGGGTTGGTTTGGTGGACATGAATTTCTTCAGTTGTTCTTTGTCATGGAAGTGTCTTGTTTCTCCATTAAATTTGAATGAAAGTTTTGCTGGGTACATCAGTCTGAGTTGAAGATTGTTTTCTTTCAGGGCTTGAAATACCTCACTCAAAGCTCTTCTTGACTTGAGGTTTTGTGCTGAAACGTCTGCGTGATTCTAATGGGCTTTCCCTGGTAGGTGAGTTGTGTCTTGTCTCTGACACCTTTTAATATTCTGTTTTTATGCTGTATGTCTGAGATCTTAATTATTATGTGTCTGGGTGTGGATTTATGTTGATTGTGACTGTTTGGTGTTCTATATGCCTCACTTATCTGCATATCAGATTTTTTTCCCAATGTTTGGGAAATTTTCTGCTATTATTTCTGTAAATACTTTACGTATGTCATTTGCCTGGACTCCTGTATCTTCACTAATGCCCATTATTCTTATATTGTTGCTCTTGGCATCATCATGAAGCTTCTGGATTGTCATTTCATGCTGCTTTGTCAGTTTTAAAAGTTCTATCCTTTCCTGATCGCTAACTGTGATCCTGTCCTCAAGGTCCGAAATCCTATCCTCAGCTTCCTTTAGGCACGCTTTCAATAGAATTTTTTGTTTCTTGGATGTCTCTTTGAGTTTGTTTCATGAATTCTGCTTGTTTTCTATATTGTTCATTCAAAGTTTCAGTTTCCCATGCTCATGTACTTTTTTCTCTAGTTCTTCTTTAGCTGCATTCAACAACTCCTTTACTGAAGTTGTTATTTCTATCTTTACATGGGAGACTACTTCTAATTTGATTTCCTCTATAGCCTGATGCAGTTGTTTTTTTATTTCACTGGCTATCTTTTCAGAGATTCCCGGTGTGTTACTTTTGGGATCCTCTATTTCAATGTCTCCTATACTTGCTTCTGGTGAACTATATGTTTGAGACTGCATTTTGCTTTTTTGTTTTGTCATTTTCACTCTGCCTGGTGTTTTCTATGTGTAGGAGGGGATCACACACACTCTTCAGACACACCAAAGTCTTACAATTAGTTCGAGCGGGTTTTTACTACTAGCTCTATTTATCCCCTGTACACCTCTATTTTAGGTGTATACTCACCACATTGATACAGTCAATCCAGTGTAGTCCAAAGTTCACCACCTGGGAACAAAGTGCCAAATTTTCTTACACTAACTGGATACTGTTGAGATCTTCTGATGTTCCAGGTGGGAGGGCAGGCCCATGTGTAGCAGTCCAGGGCAGTTTTCAGTCTTGGGTGGGCCTCCTCGATGTTCCCAGTGGCAAGGCAGGCCCACAGGGGAGGTTCCTACACCTGAGGCAGGCTTGCACTGAGTTTCAGGTGGCAGGGCAGGCCCTCGGTGGAGCTTCCTGGCAGCCTACCCCTGATGCAGGCTTCCGCTAATATCCCGGAGACAGGGCGGGCCCACGGTGGAGATTCTGGGCAGCTTACCCCTGATGCAGGTTTCGGCAAAGTTCCTGGAGGCAGGGCGGGCTCATGGTAGAGGTTCTGGGCAGCCTACCCCTGATGCCCTGAGTGTGGTTTTAATTTGCATTTCTCTAATGACCAATGATGGTGAACATTTTTTCATGTATTTATTTGTCTTTTGTATTTCTTCATCTGAGAATTATGTATTCATCTCAGATGTCCATTTTTGTATTGGGTCTTTGAATTTCAGGGATCTGATTTTTTTTTTAATTCTTTATATGTTCTAGACAGAAATCTTTTATCTGAGGAACAGTTCACTAAGATTTTTTCCCAGTTTGTGGGAAAATGAATTACCAAAGCTGGATCAAGAAGATATAAAGCTGCTGAATAACCCACTTTCAATTAATGAAATTGAAAATGTAATTAAATCCTTACCAACAAAGAAAAGCCCAAGTACAGACAGATTCACTGTGAATTCTACAAACAATTCAAAGAAGATTTAATGCCGACACTCCTCAAACTCTCAATGAAATTGAAAGGGAAGCAGTTCTCTCTAAGTCATTCCTGGAAGCAAATATTACTGTAATACCAAAACCTGAGAAAGTCCCAATCAAAAAAGAGAACTACAGGACAATCTCCCTAATGAACATAGTTGCAAAAATTCTCAATAAAATATTGGCAAATAGAGTGCAGCAAATCATCAAGAAGATTATACACCATGACCAAGTGGGATTCATCTCAGGAATGCAGCGATGGTTCAACATACGTAAATCAATAAATGTAATCCACCATATCAATAGAGCCAAAAGTAAGAATCACATGATCATTTCTATAGATGCAGAAAAAGCTTTTGATAAGGTCCAACACTTATGTGTGATAAGAACCTTACAGAAAATTGGAATAGATGGTCTTTACCTCAATATGAAAAAAACCATCTATGACAGAACAACAGCCAGCATCATATTAAATGGCCAAAAACTGAAAGCCTTTACTCTGAAATCAGGCACAAGACAATGATGTCCATTATCACTGCTCCTATTCAATATAGTGCTGAAAATACTAGCCAGAGCTATTAGACAAGAGAGAAATAAAAGGAGTAAGGATAGGAAAAGAAGAAGTTAAATTATCATTATTTGCAGATGACATGATACTCTACATAGAAGACCCCCAAAACTCCATTGAAAGACTCCTAGGTATAATAAATACATTTAGTAATGTAGCTGGATACAAAGTCAACAATCAAGAATCAATAGCATTCCTATACACTAACAACAAAGTCACTGAGAGAGAAATAAGAGAAGCCACACCCTTCACACTAACATCCAAAAAAATGAAATAGTTAGAAATCAATCTAACAAAAGAAGCAAAAGTTCTATTCAGGGAAAATTATAATACCCTGAAAAAGAAATCGAAGAGGACCTCAGAAAATGGAAAGACATCCTTTGTTCATGGATAGGAAGAACAAACATTGTGAAAATCGCCACTCTCCCAAAATTGTTAAACAGATTCAATGCAATCCCAATCAAAATACCACTAGCATACCTCACAGATCTAGAGAACTTACTCCTAAAATTCATCTGGAACCAGAAGAGTCCTAGAATAGCAAAGGCAGTTCTAAGCAACAAAGGCAAGGCAGGAGGCATCACAATCCTGACTTGAAGTTATACTACAAAGCTACTATAATAAAATCAGCATGGTACTGGAATACAAACAGACCTGAAGATCAATGGAATAGATTAGAAAATATAGCTACAACTACAAACACACTCAGCTACCTTATCTTTGATAAAGGGGCCAAACACGTTAACTGGAAGAAAGATAGCCTCTTTAATAAATGGTGCTGGAAAAATTGGCTTTCTGTATGCCAAAAACTAAAACTAGACCCATGCCTGTCACCATGTACTAAAGTCTAAATGGATCAAAGATCTAAATATTAAAACAGAAATCTGTTGGAAAACAAAGTAGGTAGAAATTTTGAAGACAGGGGTAGGTAGGACCTGGGCTTTTTTAAGTTGGTAGATTTTTTAAAAAATTACTGCTTTAATTTCATTTCTGGATCTTGAATTCTTCAAGATTTTTAAATCTCAGCTTAATTTTGTTTTGTTTGTTTGTTTCATACCAGGTATTGAACTCATGACCTTGAACTTGCCAAGCAGGAGCTTATGCCACTAAGCTAAATCCCCAGCCCTCAGCTCAGTTTTTTATAATTCGTATATATTTAGGAAACTATCCATTTCTTCTGAATTCTCTACTTCATTGGAATATGGGTTTTCAAAGAAGTTGCTAATAGTCTTCTTGATTTCAGCAGAGTTCTTTGTGATATTTCACTTTTTCCATTTCTAATTGCATCAATTTAGATAATCTTTTGTTGTTCTTTATTTATTCTCTGAGTCATTCTGATATAAACCAAAGTTTGAGAATCACTATTCTTAAACATACATACACTTAAAAGTGGTTTTCTTAAGTCATGGGTTATGTTCATTTTCAAATGTTCACTTAATGATAAGGTCCTCTTGATTGATCTAAAGATACCTTAAATCTGCATTTCATTATGTCTAGAATAAGAAAGGTAATAAAAAATGAGGCTGGTAATATATACAGGGAATAAATATTAAGAAATTTTGTATCCATGTGGATGTGAACCTTTTTGTATGTTTTTATAAAATCTGTTGAAGTAATTTGTAGGGTTTAAGTCTACTTATCTCCAAGTAAAGAAAATATTCCCCAGGGATGGTTGAGAATTGAAGCAGAAAACCAATTAGCATCCTTTTGTCATAGTGCAGTTAAGAAGTGATGACTATTTTAGTTTGGGAAGTGTTATTTGTTAGTGGACCGGAACATAATTCTCCAAAATACTTTTTCCCTAGGTAAGAAAAAGCATCAGTGTTCTAGAGTTTAGGAAAATTATGTAAAAGCATAGAAAGTAAAGAAGTATCAATTAGAGGATAGGATGTTTGGAAAAAAAAAACATGTAATAATGGAAGAGTAGGGGTGAGAAAATGGAGTGAGTACTTTACCTAAAAACAATTATTTTAATCAGACTATTCTGGTTCAAATTCAGACTATGGGACACTGAGGAAATAATCTCTTTGAGGCTTAATTTTCTCTTATGTAAAATAGAGTTTATTAAGCTTTCTTGCAAGGTTGTGAAGATTATTAGAGATATATCAGGTAAATAGCATGATGTCTAACACAGTAGGTATTATGTTACTTCTCTTCCTCTCTTTGATAAAAGAGAAGTAAAATTTCATTAAAATAAGACTGTTGTGAAATTAACCTTAACTCACTTGGAAAAAATAAGAACAAGAGTAAGGATCGAAGTGTACAATCTCTTTTCATTTACTAAGCTGTACTGGCACATAAGTTGCGAGAGTTCTGGTACCTCTGCAAAACTAGTGAAATCTTGTGGTTCTTAGTATATCCAGAAAGCAGGGGGTTCAGTAGGAATTTAACACTTTCAATTAAAATCGTAGAACTTTTACTTCCCTTGCACTAGCTGGATGTATGCTTTCTAGTTTCTTCTGTTTGCATTCACTATAAAAAGGACCTTGTCGATTATGTTCCTTCCAGGAATTTCCAAGTTACATCTAGCAAAGACCAATAGTCATTCACTGGAAGATGTGAATCTCTCTTAAGAAATCTAAATAACTAAAAATTCAAACTATGTACCGTTTGTTGTCTCTGATGAACATTAGCTATTTTGGGGGTTTTGCTTGGCACTCCCAGCTTCTTCACTGATCTCTAGTTAGGATATGAAACTAATGATTCAGTTGATTGTGATTGTATTAAATCTATATAGCAGTTTTGGGAGTATGACCATTTTCACTATGTTGGTTCTTCCTGTCCAAGAGCATGGGATATCTCCATTTTCTGATATCCTCTTCAATCTTCTTCTTTTAGGGAACTGTAATTTTCACTCTACAGATATTTTACCTCCTTTGTTAGATTTATTCCTAGGTATTTCACTTTTTGGATGTTATCATGAAGGGTGTGCTTTCCCTAATTTCTTTCTCTGTGAGTTTTTTGCTTGTGTATAGGAATGCTATTGATTTTTGTGCGTTGACTTTGTATCCTGCTACACTACCAAATTTGTTCTGCTAACCTGTTTTGAAACTCAGTTTTGGGGCTGGGGATTTAGCTCAGTGGTATAACTGCCTGCCTGGCAAGCACGAGGTTGTAAGTTCGATCCCCAGAACCAAAAACAAACAACAACAACAAAAAAAAAAAAAAAAAAGAGAGAGAGAGAAAAACTCAGTTTTACTGTTTATCTTTTTTTCTCTTAAAAAGAGATTCAAGTGAGCTCTTTTAAAACTTTATGGCTTCTAGTATATGATTGTACCCATGGTTCCCCAATAATGTTCTAGTGCTTTATTGTTATTACTAGCATATTGTGGTGATGTTTTCCTCGTTGTATTAGCTTAGGTAAACCCAGTGAAGCTCTTTCCTGCTTCTTCGTGTGTTAAATACCATCGTATGCTTATTTGCCTGGTAATGTATAGAGATTTGTCTCTTTGATTTTCAAACTCTGTAAGAATCACATAGAGCATCATCAAAAAATATATTCTGAGGCTTACCTCTAGAGATGCTCACCAGGTAGATCTGATGTAAGACCTAGACATTTGTAATTTCAACAGTTTCTGTTGCAAAACACAATATGAGAGAAACAGATTTAAGAGATCTATGTCCCTCAGAAAAGATATGCAAGATAGTCTGTTGTAAAAACATTTTTTTTCTCCCTGCCACTAGTGTTCCCATCAGTATACTCCCCTTGTCTTCCACCCATAACCCTTCCAGGCAGTTTGGATCCCTCAGGGAGATGTCTCATAAGTGCATACACTGTCAGATGAATACCAATGAGGAAACCTACCATGGAAAGCTAACAGTCAGTATTAGTTGATAGTGGGAGAAATATTATAGCAGAGAAATATTATCTAGGCAAATATTTAATCTTACCTCAGAAATTCTTTGGAAGACTTTTTTGGCATTTCTTATACCTCCTTTTTATTTTAATGTGAAAAAATAATGAAAATGATACAGAATTTCAAAACAAGATAGTAGGAGATTGACAATGGTTAATACATTGAGTATTATCTTCAAAGTAGTTGTTCAGGTTACAAGATACAGGCATGAAAAATTAATTAAACAATATAATTACAAACTGTTCTTTTCAATGAACTGATAGAAATTAGTAGTATAATTATCTTAGCTATCTTGTTGTTATCATTTGTGTCTAGATGTCCTCCCAAAACCTCATACAGTCATGGGGGCAGGCTTCTAAAGTTTGTGATTGATTCATGGTTCAATGCTGGGTGCTACACCTGTCCTGGGACAAGTAGCTTGCATACAGTATAATGGAGGGAAAGAGACTTGCTCTGTCTTTCTCCTCCCCTATTTGCTCTTGTTTTTGCTGTCTTCCAACACCATGAACTGCTGCTCCTCTGCCATGCCACCCTTCCTTGGAGCCAGCTGATGAAACTTCCAACTGTGTGCTAAATAAATCTATCTTTCCCTAATTTTGGCATCACATATTTTGTCTCAGCAATGAGAGAAATGTAATCAACACATGTGTGTGTGTGTGTTTTCTGTTTCCTTCTTTATTTTTCCCTTTCCCCCATCCCAGTTGTTCTTTCATTTTGAGGAGTTTCTTTCCCTTTCACAACATCTGTTGTACATTTTAGATTTTATTTACTCTTTCAGATTCTTACACTAGGGAGACAATATGATGTTTATACACTCTCAACCAATTTGTAAAAGTCAATTCATGGGAATTCAATTTGCTGAAATCCAATTTATTAAAAGTGATCTGGTAAATTTTTAATAGCATGTCAAGAAATTTCCAATGTATCTAAACCCCTAACCACATGGAAATGGCTTAGTATTTAGTATCCTCATTGAAAAAATATATTCATGAAAAGAATACGTTCAGATTGCATGTTCACATATAAGAAGATTCTCTTGAAAGAAAATTTTTACTAAATTGTAAATTTGAAATTCTAGTTAAATTGGTCTCTTCCAAGTTAGTCCTTTGATGAATTAACTTTTGAAATAATAAATTTTGGCTGTCCAAGTTCCCTTCCAAAATATGTTTTAGCTTTTTATAAGCATACCAGAGAATCTCTCTCCCTGCCCTTCCATGGAGGAAGAAATGATTCTAAGGCTTACAAAGTTCTTTTAAACTATTAGGACATTCTCTCTTTCACATACTCTCCCTTCACAGAATCAAGACACATTCCTTATCATTCTTCACTTTGGTCTTTTTTATCTTCTACACACTGACTTCTGATTGATGTACTGTCTTTTCTTCATCCTGGTTTACCATGTCATCTTTTGACTGTGATATTTGTTCTACTCTTTTACTGTGATTCAGATTCTTTTTTAGTTGAGTGGCCTCATGGACATCCAGACAAATTTGGGCTTCCTAGAACCTATTCCCTTACTGCATATCTAGCTAGTCAAGGTCACACTAAGCTCACTTTTGTCTTTTCCACTTTCAGAACCTTGTTAGGAATCTTCTCAAAGTGATAATACATTTTAGAACCTGAAAATTAGGCATTAAAATTAATGACATCAGAGAAATTTTGGAACCCATATATATATTTTATTTAAATTATATCAACCACATAGTAAAAAAAAAGTTAGTGAAGGGATCTTGCATTCTCAAAAATATAGTTCTAACAAAACAAGTAGGATCCCCACCGTCCATCTGCTAGAGCAGATATGCAGACAGTTCGATATTGCCTCCTGAGATATTCTGCTTCAGACTTCATTAGATCTGTGTTTTGCCTAAAAATCAGAAGAGTCATTGGAAAACAGGTGTACAGTTTCTGGAGAGAAAATAGTTTTTAGGTATAAATCTAATAACAGTGTTGTCCACAAGGAGGCGCTTGGTATTTAAACATACAGAATGTTGTGGTCTTTCATTGTTGGAGTTACCTTTATTGGAAGTACAGTACTGTCTATCTGGTATCTGAGCTTAACTAACTTATATTCTTGTGTTTTTCTCCTGTAAGCCTTCAGTGGTGTAATGATTTTGTACTTGTAGTTTTCTTTTAGTTCTTTGCTTTCCCTATCCCTCTTCCTTGTTTTTCCTTCTTTCCTCCTTTTTCCCTTCTTCCCTCCCTTTTTTTTTGTTTTTTGCACTTACTGTTTCACTTTCTTTTCTTTTTCATGTATTCTTTGACAATTTTTTTCTTTTCTTTTTTAAAATGTGGTCTTCACATAGCAAATAAAATTGAGTAAGAAAAATAAGTGACTGGTAGAGTTTCCTTTCTTCCTGAGATGGAGGAGTGAGATTTTTAAAAATTTAAGTCCTAGGAGTCAGGGATTTAGCTTAGCAGTGCAAGCGCTTGCCTGGCAAGCATGAGGTCATGAGTTTGATCCCCGGTACAAAAAAAAAAAAAAAAAAAAAGAAAGAAAGAATTAAGTCCTAAATAAATTTTATTTCAAATATGTAAATAATGTCCTAAAATTTATTTTTACCTTGTGTTTCGGTCCACTCTTCAAAAATGACCTTGTAAAGCAAATGAAAGCAAGAACACAGCTGGAATATGATACTACATAGAATGCTTAGAACTGATTAGTGTCAAAATCAGTTCTTTGTGCTAATTTCTGGTACAGCCTGGTTTTTTTTTCCCTTCTGCAGTTTCCTAGTATATGAACACAGATTATATAATCAGATAAAATCAGCTCCTTGGGGTGGTCAAGAACATTAAGGATTTTCAAGTAAATTATACACGATGAGGGAGCTGTTCCTCTGATAAAATCATTCTTGTCTCACAGTCCATGTACTTGTTCTCCTAAATTTGTAAAATACTCCCACCTATCCAAATACAAATAGCCCACATACAATAAAGAAGCTGTGCTTGGTGCTATCAAAATTTTCCTTTTTAAGGTACAATTTGTGTAAGTAAAAATTGTAATGTTTTTGGTAAAGTTGATTTCAAGTGTCAAGAAAATGTAATAAATATGTGCCAGTGGCTCTATTTTTAGATTTGAATATAAGCAGAAACATATTACTTATAAGCAGAAAAATGTTACATAGATAGTTGAAATGAATCTATAAGATAAAGATATCTCACTAGGTAAGACATTTAAACAAACTTATAGAAGATCATAGTTGGTGGAATAGTAATTGAAGTTGAGGAAGCAACAACAAAGTCTCTGCAGAGAAGGGTATCATTGACAGCACGGCAGCCATTCTGCAGCCCTGTCTAGCACTTTAGAGTTTGGCAGTGTCAGGTATGGAAAAAGGTGGGGATAAGAACAGTAAGCAGTCGGTCACTTTGCCCTGTGCCACTCCATGTAGCCAAGATACTCTCCTTCAGTTATGAATCTGCTTCCTGGAGAAATTAGTTAGACTGGCGTGGCTCTGGTTAAGTGCTTCAGACACAGAAAAGAATAAGAGTGAGACACAGGTCTCTAAGAATGATAGGATCAAATAAAGGTATGCTGCCTGAATAATGGAATTCTCAGCTCTGTTCTTCTACCTTATTAATAGAAAGCCTCAGCTAGGAATAAACTGCAGGGTTGAAGATTAGAAGATTATTCCATTATAAAAACTGAAATATCCTTAAGAAAAGAGTATAATGACCCAGATGGTGCACCTCACAGACTTCCCAGTGACTTCTGTGGGAAGATCACTTGAATGAGAACTCCAGGTACTGGGATTTGAGATCTATCAAGTGCTTCCCAAGGGCTGTTTTCTCCCCATGATCAGCAGCATTAGAGGTACTAAGGCATAACTGTTCCTGGGATTAATGGTACTGCACTATTGGATGATTTTGCCTTAGGTTTCCCTGATAGCTTTGCCAATCATTTTGTAACAAGATACAAAACAGCCTAGGACACTTTGGCTTCCAGCCAACATTCTAGGCTTGAATGATAATGAAATTATTATCCCAACCTTCCCTGTTTCCTATCACACAGGTATTTTTGATGATCCATGTACAATGCATTTAATCCCATTCTGGTATTTCCACTTATCAAAAGACCAGGTATTAAACTAAGGGTACTGGAAGAGATCCAAAAAAAGCAAGAAATTAAGATGGGAATTCATGATTGGTTCACTCACTGTGTGGCCAGCAGTTATTTCTGATTGGTAGACCTGACAGCAATAGATCTATCCTAGAGTGGCAGTCCAGTTACTAACAACTTCATTGATGATGACCTTGGATGCCTAGTAGAGGGAATACTATGGAAGAAGCCTTTGGAAAATACAAGAGTCCATGGTAAGTTGCGATAAAAAGAGATAAAAAGAGACTAAGAACTATTAACAAATAAGTAATATCTAATGTGAAACCAGAGACCTTTAGTGGGATCCTCTCAAGAAGCCTCTATACCTGTAGCAGAAGGGCAGACACAATAGAACAACAGGCTGAAGTCCACATTGTGAGAGCTCCAGAGGCATTTAGATGATTGTCAACTTCATTGGCTTGGCAGATGCCTATAAGATTAGTGAAGCACACTTCTGGGTGAGTCTGGGTTGATCATGGGGGTATGACCTTATGGTTTATATCTGGTCCCTGGCTTTTTGGGTCTTTCCCTACTCTCTGCCTGATGGCTGCCATGTGGTGAACATCTTTCCTCTACTACACCCTTTCACCATGATGTCTTGATGTTTTTTTTCTGAGTCGGTCAACCATGGGCTAGAACCTCTAAAACTGACCCTTTAGATTGTGTATGTCAGGTATTTTTCCTTAGCAATGGAAAGGTCATTAGTACCCAGCAGGTTTGGTATGTGAAGGACAGGACCAAGATAAACAGGGATTCTACAATCTATGGCAGGACTTCAGGTGCCTTTGAAGATGTCAACTCTACAACAGTTTTGAGCTCATGAGTATGTAGAGGAGTTTTTTAAAGGGTGGAGAACCGCTTGTACTGGAAATTCTGCAGAGGCCTGTCTTCACCAAGGTATCAGGTGCCCCATCAGTGCTGCTTCAGCTCCTTCTGGCTGTCAGGATAATAAGAGGGCCACTCCATATATATAATTTTTAAAAAAAGTAAAAACAGAAGGAGAACAGTAAATCCAACAGAAAGCACAGTTTATTGGCCATTTCTGAGACCTGAATCAACTTACAGAGCCAAGAACCATTGACTAAATAGATGGCTAGGATCCTAGGAAAAATGACCCTATATTATCAGTCCAAATAAATATTGTGACAGTATTCAATGTCTTATTTCCTATTTTTGAAGAGGAAAAACCAACCAACCAAACAACAACAAATAGTGGTTGTTATATTTCATATTGTTATCTTCACAATCAATGCCTTTTCCCAGAGTTGCTTCTGGCTGCTTAAACAGATGACTCTACATTGAGGAAAAAGATACTTGGATATTTCTAGGACAGATGATCACAGAGTCTGACTTACTGTTGAGTGGGAGTGTGTGACCAAAGTTCAAACTACAGTGGGGCCAGTGTTCCCATAAGACTCTGCTACCCCTGCAGTGAAAATTTCCTCATGCATAATTAGAATGGGTATACTCAGAATTGAAGTAAAAACCATCGTGGTTGAGAAGACAATGTAGAAACTTCTGAAACTTTTTCCTTCTTAGATAAAAATAGAGGTCAAAAGCGCTCATCCCAGGGAAGACAGCAGGGATCAGTGCTGTTATTAAAGATGGAAAAAGATGCAGGGATACTGGTGCTTATCATAGCTTTGTTTAACTTGCCAGACTAAACTGTGCAGAAATTGGATGAATATGGTGAAAGCTGTAAGCTACCACAGACTTAACCAATTAGTGGCATTAATTGTGGCTTTATTGCCAGATAGGGTGTCACTGCTAGAGCCAATTAATAAGGTTTCAGTTTGTATTATTCAGCTTTCTTGTCACTGCATACAAGACCTGACATCTACTTAAAGAAAAAGTTTAATTTGGCTCACAGTTTCAGTCCATGACTTCAAGGCATGAACATAATCCCAGAAGGGCATGGCAGAGCAAAGCTGCTTAGCTCATGGTGCTTGGGGAACAGAGAACAGCCACAAAGTAGAATGGATGAGAGGGTATTTATATCATGTATATATTTGAGGACATAGACATATTTTTTCTACATAGACACACCTAGGATCATACATTACTAATCTACTAGGCATTTTTAATCCAATGATGATGACTTATCAGGATTACTAGTCACAAGGTGTCCTTTATTACCTTCACACCCAATCACATCTCCTTAAACTGTACTTAATCTCCAAAATAAAGACAACAGCAAGTTCACAATTCTACCTGACCTGAAATATAATAATCCCTTCCCCAGAATCTCAATAGTTAGATAATTTTTCAGAAGTCCAAAGCTCTTCTGAGACTCAAAAAAATACTTAGCTGTGAACCTCTGTAAAAATCAAAAACAAGTTACATAATCACAAAGTATAAAGGAACAGGGTAAACATTCCAGAAGGGAGGAACAGGAATGGTAGAAAAGAACTGGACCAAAGAAAGACCAAAATCCAGAAAGGAAAACATTAAGTCTTGTAACTCCATCCCTTGCATGCAGTGCACATGATGGTAGATGTGAGTTCCAGAGGGCAGCCCTGCCCCCTGGCCTTGCTGGCTACAGCTCATACTACCTGTCTCAAGCTGGATTCACTCAGAGCCTGCAGGTTTCTTTTGCAGATATTCCACATTCCTAGGATCTTCACCTTCCTGGAGTCTCCACTGCACTTTTAGCTTCAGTCCCACTTCTTCAACACTGTCTTCTTGGAGCCTCCTTGCTTGGCCTTACTGACCTTCCTTTAAATAACCTTCATAAAACAGAATCGTGTGAATGATGCCAGAGTTTGCTGCCAGTTCAAGCAGCCGTGTCGGCCCATAGCTGTAGCAGCCTCTGAGTGTCTGGATGGCTGAGTACAGTGAAACCAGTCATAAGGAACCAATTCTCTAAGTGGTCCTTCTCAAGCAGGCATCCCAGGAACTCTCTCACATAAAAGATTTACACTTCTGTCCCCTGAAGCTGTGGTGAATGATATTTTGCTGATTCTTGGGATATCCTAAAGTCATCTTTCTTCTTGCCCCCTACAATACTACAAAGTATTGCTTACTTTTTAATGGTGCAATCTCTTTAGCAACCACACCTCTTTTGGCCCAAATTTATACATGATTTTTCTGCCAGATTTAAAGTTTTCAAAGTTTTCTGCTCTTTCTTTTGTCTCTGATACTTATTATAAATCTGGCTAAAAGCAGCCAACAGTACCCATATCACATCTTGAATGTTGGGCTATTTTAAAATTTTCTCTGCCAGATAAATTAGTCTGCCAGGTAAATTAATTTTAGTGACCTACAAATTCTCAAAATATGGCCAAAATGTAGATCACATTTTTTTTGCCAAAATATAACACACTTGCCTTCTAGTCCAAATGCCAATGAAGTCCTCATTTTAAACTAAAAGCTCCTGAGCCTGGTTTTTAATGTCAATATTTCTACCAGCCTTCTCATATTCTGAGCTCTGACCAGAATCACCCAACTAGTGTGTATCTCCAGACCTTTCCAAAGCCCTCCAGCAAGCCAGTGCCAATGACTTCTAAACCACACAGTCGAGTATAGTCACAGCAATAGTACTTCTTTGGCACCGATTTTCTGTATTAGATGTCTCATCGCTGGACTCAGTACCTGGAGATACCCACAGTTTGAAGTTTAATCTGGCTCACAATTTTAGGGATTCATTCCATTGTTGACTGGCTCCCTGGCAGAAACATGGCAGAAGGGTGTGGTGAAAGTAAAGATGCTCAGTTCCTAGTGGCTAGGAAGCAGAACCGGGGAACAGTGCCAGAGAGGAAAGGGCAAAAGATCATATTACAGTACCCAAGAATATGCTCTCATGAGCCACCCATATACACCAGGAGCATGCTATACTAATTTGCTAGTGAAGTTGACATATCAGGATTAATGGTTACATAGGCACAGGATTACAAGCCATTGATTTTGAAGAATGCATTTTTTACACTCCAGTTGGATCAATGACTTTCACTTTGATCTCCACCATATACGGAGTTTCAAAGTCATCAATCCTCATCTCACCAGAAAAAAATCAATAAACTGACTATCAATGACTTTGCTTGGGCCCATTAGAAAACTGAGTTTACATGGCAAACTCCCACCCTGAAATGCAGAAAGTAGCTTAATCTAAGTCACAAATGAGATCTGCTTACTTGGAATAGAAGCTGCTGGGACTATGAACTGATAGGAACATTTAAATAGTAGTTGTGGTGAATTACAGGAGGAAAACTAGGCAAATCTGTTATTAAAGTTGGAGACTTTACTCCCTGTCTGTAACTGATAAATCAAGCACCCAGAAAACCAATTGACTTGAACAGTGCTATTGTTTAAGTTGATCTAATTGACATTATAAACTGTTCCCCCCATTAGCAGCAGAATATAGTCTTCTCAAGCTCATATGTAACATTCACCATTACAGACTACATTCTAGGACCCCTCTTATTTAAGCTTCACATGGACAGAGTCTGGGTTTGCAGTTCTCAACTGTAGTAAGCCTGGCACAATGCCTGGCAACATGAGGAACTTGGTAAGTATTTTGGAATAAATGAATAAATTTGAGAATTAGGTGACAAGATGAAGAATCTAATCAGGATAGGAATAGCAATATGACTTACAACTAATTACAAGAATGTATGTATATTTAACAATTTAAGCCTCAAAGGTTGGAGCTGAAGATCGACCCAACAACTAACAAAAACTATTTTTATTGTAAAGACTGATACTGCATTCATATTTTTAAATCCCTTTTTTCATGTCACTTCTTTAATAAGTTGCAGTAGCTCCCAGTGCTATTCCTGAGCCTAATGTTCCAAGCTTTCTGTAAGCATCTCCTCCTTTAGTTATCTTATTTCACCTCTTATTTACTACTAAGATATTGTCTCAACTCTAATTCTACTATGAAACAATCATTTGTTTTTTAAAAAAATAATCATTTCTGGTTCAACCTTATAATCAATATGTGCCTCCCATTGCTCCATCTTTTTTCATCTAAATATTTTCCATGTTGGGAACTTTCTATGCTCTACCTGTACTAATTGGCCTGTTTTAAAGGTGTTTTGAACATTTATTCTGTTTCACATTTGGTATTTAAATCAAGTATCACTTTGCATTTTAATTGCTATTTTGCATGTGCATATTTAGTATGAGCTTCAAGAGTTTTAGATTGTAACTCATTCAGGTCACTTTTAATGTAAAAATGATTTGTATTCTGGTAGATTATTTGTAAATTAACTTCTTTTAGAAATGAGAATCCTTTTTTCCATTGAAGCAGTATTTTAAAAGGTTAAATTTCTAGTGCATCTATAAATGTATTTAATAAATTATGTAACTGATCAATATTATTGCCATATCCTAAACTTAGAATCTTTGAAGCAAGGGTCTATGCACAGCATTTTAAACGACTTTGTTACAACCTGATCATTCCTTCAAAAGTTCTTTTTATTTGGGCAATTTATTTCATAAGAGTTTGATTTTCCATAAAAATGACTCAGTTTAAACTCTTGCATATGGGGCCAGGATGTAGCTCAGTGGCACAAGTGCCTGTCTAGTAAGTGCAAGGTCCTGAGTTTGATTCCTGGTTCAAAACAAAACAAAACAACCCTCTTGCATATGTACTGCTTTCATTGATTTTTTTTTTTTTTTTTCTGGAGCAAGTTTGCAGTGAGGAAAGGGAGATGGAAGCTATTCATGATGCCACTGTATAATGAACTTTCAAACAATAGTGCCAACCTGAGAAAATCACCAATTATGTTTTATCCAGGATGTTAATCAAATATGCATGAGAGGGAATCATCATTTTTAAGGCATTTTCAGATAGAATTATTTTGAGAGACTGGAATTTGCCGAGTTTTAGGTGACCTAATTATCCTCGGTATAAACTATAAAAATTCTAGTATCTAAGACAGAATAAGAATTACATTTAATAAATGAACTATATTTAGGAAGATATGAGTTTTGCTTTGCAGTGATTTAAATCGGCTATTTATATTTTGAGTGTTTCTTTTAATATATTTAGTGACCTACATCATAGCCAACAAGAGTTAACAAATTTGACTAGATCTTTTGTTTAATTTATATGAATATTAGAAATAATTGGAGTCACCAAAATTATCTATTATTAGTTTAGAGATTAAAATTTTAAATCAAAGGGTAAATAACAAAATGGAGGATAAATACCGGGAAATAGGAAGAACACATTCAAATAGGAAGGGGAACAAGGGAAGGGGAAGGGAGAAAGAAAGGAAAGGAAAAGATTAAAAAAGAATGGAAGGGAAACAATGGAAACAAAGCTTTTGTAAATGGGGTGGGGAGAAGGATTGAAGGGAAAGGAGGGAAATGGGAAAAAAGAGTTAAGACATATTATGTACAGGTACAAATTCCTTATGGGGAATGTTATCATGTATGGCAAATGTGCACTCTTTCTATATGGATACCTCTTCTCTAAAGTGGCTTTTCTTCAGCATGTACAGGTTGGACTTAGTTTACAGTAAGCAATAGGACCATCTTTAATGTCTTTGCATGTCCCTTTTTTTTTGAAATGGTGAATAGAATGAATACAGGCTACTAACTGTTCATACTAATAATTTGTAGTGTATGTGGTGTCTAGAGTCATCATACCAGGATTCTAATTCTATCTCTGCATTTGATTAGCTATTTGCCTTTAGCTCAGGTATGTAACCTCTGTAAGTTACAATTTTCTCAAGGGTAAAATGGAAATAAATATTTGTCATCACAAGAGTTGCAGTAAGTGTTGCATGAAATATCTATGGAAAGCTTAGTATAATACATGGCATAGGATTAGAGTTCAACAAATATTTTATTGTTGCTATTTAAAAAGTAAATATTACAGAATTGTGAAATCATAGAATATTACATTAAAAATTCACTAGTGGTCACTTGTTACTGTTCCTTAGAACATGAGTACATATAAAAATTTACTCTATACTTTTAGGAATCCTTAAGTATGTTACTGAAACGGCTAGAAAAAGAAAAAAGGAGTCTTGAAAATCAAGTGAAAGACTATGCACTTAGACTGGAACAAGAGTCAAAGGTTTGTTTTTACTGTATATTAAACAATTCCTTTGAATCTGCCATTATTTCTAGTGTGATCTGCAACCTATTGTTTAATTTTCATAAAATGTTATGTATCTATTACAGTATTTTAGAAAAAAAGGACAAGTAAATCTCAACTTAATAGTAGTCTTGCAGGTATTGAAAATCTTCTTTTATATTGGATTCTTTATGTTTTATCTTTTATCTAGGCTTACCAGAGGACCACCAGTGAACGGCGTACTTACCTAGCTGAAATGTCTCAGGTAACTTTTTTTATTTCCAGATTCTAGAGATTTCCATTGAATGCATATATGTTTTTCACTTTTCTAGGTTTGTTTGTTTGTTTGTTTGTTTGGTAGAGAAACATGTTGGAATTTTGGAAGAAAAGATATTAAGTTCCTAAATAAGAAAGGTCAAAAGGAAAATGTATAATTTTTTTTTTTTTTTGGTACGGGGGATCAAACTCACAACCTCATGCTTGCCAGGCAGGCACTTAAACCACTGAGCTAAATCTCCAGCTATTTAAGAAGAAATAAAACACTGTTGTGTACATGTGCCAGTTTCTTATGGTAAATGTAATCACTATGTATGATAAACACATACTAATAAAAATAAAATTTTTTTCAAAACTTGAAAAAAGAGAGGTAAAACAATCTCTTTAATTAAGAGATTATTTACATATTTTCTTCTGTACATGTCCTTCTAATTTCATCCATAATCACTAAAATTCAAATAGGCACACCTCTGTTCCTTTGCTATTAGGAAATTCCAGACACTTCACTTCATAATTATGCGTGTTAAGATCTAAAGTTGACACAACTTCACAACTAGTAGAATGTGTGTACTAATTACAGGATACAAAAGTGATCAATAAATTATGTACATGTATTTTTCAGTTTTCATTTGCCTTTCAGTGTATTTATGTCAGTATTATAGAAGTTTTTTTTTATGTTGCCAGAACTATCTTTTATTTATAGTTTCTGATGTCATAGTTAAAGAGACCATCTTCATCTCAATATTTCATAACATTCACCACGTTTTATTACCTCTGTGGCCTAATATCTGATATTTAAATATTTAATCTATTAACTTTATTTTGGCCTATGTTTGTAGATTAGGCTGAGTTCATTTTTCTGTATGTGGTGTCAAAACAGGAATTTTAAAGAGCAGTTGGGTATATGAATCTTGTAGAATATTAAAAGGTTAGAGATAGAGCTTTAGAAATTATTTGCATACAGATAGTAAGTGAAGTTATGTGAATGAATGAATAGCATCAGGAAAAATATATAAGATAGAAAGAGACAGTCTAGGATAGATTTAAAGAACTTTCACATGATCAAGGGAGCCAAAAATGAGGATTGGCATTCTCAAAGCAGTTAGTTGGAAAGGAGATGGAAGACCTTAAGGGAAGAGGGCTTGACATACAGGGTAATCTACCAGTCACTGATCTAGAGTACCTAGAGCAGTGATGGTGAACCTTTTAGAACTTTCAATGATACAAACTGCTCACTGGGCACACATTTGGCAGGTTTGCCACCACTGATAGAGGGATTGATAAAAGAATTCAGATGAAGAATTGGTTTGGATATTGAAGACAATAATGTGATATGTAGAAAAATTTGAAAATGAAAGTTAGGGCTACAGTTAGTAAAGGGAAACTTGGACTTACAGTATTGACCAAGTTTAAGTAGGAAGTGGAGTCAAGATAGGATTAATCCTTGTAGTCTCTTTTCCATAAAATGGACAGTAAATTCAAATGTCCTGGTCCTTGATGCTGGATTGGAAGCACTGCTTTCCCCTGTAACACAAGTGTCTTTACGCTTTCATTCTGACCCCACACCCTGCTTAGAATATATTATTTCTCCTCATATATGTCAAGACCATTCTCTTCAAGGTCTAGTGCAGATACCACCTCCTTTATGAGACCTTAACATGATGAAAACACTGCAGACTGTGGAACCATCACAAATTTAGGTTTGTGTCTCAACTTTGAACATACTGTTCTGTGACTTGTCTGAGTCTTAATTTCTTTCCTCATTTCTGTAGAAAAGAAAAATTATTATCTGAAATCAGTGTCAGTGTCAGGGTTCTGTAAGTGTTTAGATGTAATGCTTGTGAAGTACTAAGGTGAAATGCTGGCATAGTAGGTTCTGAATGGTGAAAATTGTTTTCCTATTTTTCATTCTTGAATTCACTGGCTCCTGTCTGTGTGCCATGGCATCAGAATTTCTGCTTGCCTTCTGGTGTTTGCCAAGAAATCCATTTGTTTTACTTAGCTGTTGGTTCCTCCCTAGGATCAGTTAGGGGGCCTGACTCTTGCAACACTTAGTGCAAAGAATGACATAGAGTCAATGTTTAAAACTATTTACCAAATTGAACATAATATAAAAATTTATGTAGATAATGTGATGCCAGAGTCATTAGGAAAAAAATAATTGAGGCCAATGATATAGCTCAATGGTGCAGTGTCTGCCTGAGGTCCTGAGTTTGATTCCTGGTACAGAGAGAGAGAGAGAGAGAGAGAGAGAGAGGAGGAAGAGGAGAAGGGGGAGGAGAGGGGAGGGGAGAAGAGAGGAGAGAGGACAAGAAAGGAGAAGAGAGGAGAAGAGTGGAGAAGAGGAGGAGAAAGAAGAGAGGAGAGAGAGAAGAGAGGAGAGAGAGAAAGTGATCTCTATATAAAACTCCACTGAAGGATATTTTTAAGGTTAAAAGTAAAGTTTTGCCCCTGATGCATTCAGTTACTTTTGTTTATCAGAAAAATTCATTTAGGTGGGATAATCCTACACTGGCTATACAGAATCACTGACTATACAATCAAAGCCAGGTTTAACAGATTCTCAGGAAGATGTTAATACTGTCTCCTGTACAAATGTTAACAAGGATTTTCACTCTAGAGTGAATTGTTAATCTCTGTAGTCAAAGACAGTCTGACCTTGCAGATACTATGGTGACTGGAAAGGTTAATGAATGATTTACAGTTCCCGTTCTTTGCTGACTACATAAATAATTGAGTCTTTGGTAGATAATTAAAGCTATTTGCTGAATCTGCTGCTTATACTTCTGTTGCTGTGATTTTGTATCAGTCTTGATACACTGTTTTGACTAAAACTAAATGTGCCCATCTATGGATTCCTCTAATTTACAGTGTATATGGAGTAGAAAATCTGCTTTTTAAGAATTCACAGATATACTGCATGACAAAAAATTTAAGATTTAGATACTGTTCCTAAAAATACAGAATTTTAGCAATTAACTTGAGAGATCATCAGATATAATGCTTCAGATTTACAGAAAAGGGACCTGAGATGGTTCTGTTTCATTGTCAGGTAGTTCTAATTGCCAGAATTGTTACTGTATCGCATGATAGTCCTTATTCCCCTTTCTTGAACATCCTTAACATCCATTGGTTTTAGTTTTATTCTCTGAAGAACACAAACCAAATATACACTCCTCTTTCTCCATGATTACTTTTTCAAAGATTTAGAAACAATTCTCAGTCTTCCCATAGTTTTTATTTGTTTCGTTTCTAATCTAAACTGTCAAATTACCAATGTAACCATTCTTGTGACCCAAGTCCTAGGCTGTCCACTCATTTCTGTTGCCTTTGGATAATTCTTAAAATGGAATTCCCCATGTTTAAATCTAGCAGTTGAGATACAGTCTCAATAACAGAGCTGTCAGAGGCTTGCCTCCATCACACTAATTTTTCTTCTCTGATGTGTGAGTTATCAAAGTTTGATGCATATACTGTGATGTGGACTTAAAACCTTCAGTGTGGGGTTGGGGACGTAGCTTAGCGGCACAGCACCTGCCTGGCAAGTGCAAGGTCATGAGTTTGATCCCTGATACAAAAAAAAAAAAAATGTCATCAGTGCTCTAGTGTAGTCTACAATGTCCTTTCTGACATGTCTGTTCCCTTTTCTGTAGACTTATCCCTCTGCTACATCTATCTACTACTTATCTATCTACTGTCCCTCTACTTATCTATGTGCTACAGCCATATCTAAGGTTATGCTAATTCCTGCTAGTTCATACCTAAGAGCCTTGGTGTTCCTTCTACCTAGAATATTCTTTGCTTAATTCTTACATGGTTTCTCTTCTCTGCAGAGCCAGAATTAGTTATACCTGTTGTATGTATGTTTATAAAGCACTATGCCTGAATTAATTGTATCTGCTGAATGTTAATCAAGGCCCTCATTGTAATCTTCTATTGGTTTTACTGTTTCCCCCAACAGATCCTTGAGTTGTATTTGTCATTCTTTCCTTACTATAATGGTAACACATGCTCAGTAACATTTAATGAATGAATGAAGGAATGAGCAAATTCCATTTTTTTGCTCTAAAACACCCAAACCTGTTACTTAGTAATGACCTAATATCTTATATGATGAACGAGATCTATCAGGGATGAAATCTTATCATTCTCCTTTTTGCCTTCAGATGTATCCATATCTTTATATATTACTCATGCTTTTTGTTTTCTTTTTTTGTACTACTTGGAATTGAAACCAGGGCCTTTGTATTTACATGTCTACCCCACCTCCTTTTTAAAAATTTTTTTTATTTAAAGAGAAACAAAAGCATGTAAAGGGTAGAGATAATACAGAATTTCAAAAAAAAAAAAAGATAAACAATAAGAAATTACTAGTTGATAAATTACATTTTGTCCTCTTAGAAATAGTTGTTCAAGTTACAAAATTAAAGCATACAAAGTAGATATTCAAACAGTGAGAGTGTAAACAGCTACGCATGCATGAGTCTCTACATGTATTTCTATCCTTTCTGTATTAAAGGGAAAAACAAAACTTAGCAAGACAAAACAAAACAAATTCCTATAAAAACATGAAACCAAAAAGTCGTATAAAAGCACAGTACAAGGTGATCTACCATGATTGCTGTGTTGTTTCTTATTTTCAATAGAATTGTCTATATCATCAGGCATAAATGAATATAGCAGTATAATTGAATATAGCAGTACATAACAATATTAGTAAAAATAAAACATTGTAGACAGTATAAAACTTCAAAGGCAGGTAATAATTAAACCAGAGTGGATATTCTAGTGAATCTTGTCATCTTCAGTGCAGTTGCCTATACTCTCAATAACAGCTTTGAATAAAATCTATCAATATAAAAAAGCGATCTAACAAACCAGATTTGATTACGATCAGTCATGGTAAAACAGTGTAGGTTTTACAGAGCTTTACATTAAGTTAATAGGAAATTAAGGATGATTACCGTACTATATCCTGTTAGTTTCGGGATTACTGTCTGTGCCCTCAAATCTAGTACAGGTGGAATGACTGGAACAGAATATAATACATCTAAGCAGAGTAGTATGAGTAATGTGGGTTTTAAATCCTGGTGCACTATTAACAATATAGCGTATCAAGGCCATCTATGTTAGAGATTATACTCATCCTTCTCTGCCTCATTTCTGCTATGCTATTTTTCTGCCTTTGTGTCTAGTTTTCTCCTTCATTCTATGCCTGCCCCATTCATTGAGGACTTTCTGCCACTGTCCCTAAAATCCTGGTATTTTTTTTCTCTCTCTCTAGAATGTCCTTCAATATTCTCTGTAGGGTTGGATTGGTGGTCACAAACTCCCCCAGTTCCTCTTTGTCATGGAAGCATCTTGTTTCTCCATTAATTTCTAGTGACAGTTTTATAGGGTACATCAATCTGGGCTGGAGATTATTTTCTTTCATGGCTTAGAATACTTCGCTCCAAACTCTTCTTGATCTGATGGTCTGTGTCAAGACGTCAGCCATGATTCTGATGGGCTTACCTTTATAGGTAATCTGTTTCTTTTCTCTGACAGCTTTTAATATTCTGTTTTTATATTGAATTTCTGGTATCATGATTATTATATGTCTGGGTGTAGATCTGTTTTGGTTGTAGGTGGCTGGAGTTCTGTATGCCTCACACAACCAAATGTCATTTTCTTTTCCCATGCTTGGGGAATTTTCCTTAATTATTTCGTGAATAGCCTTTGTAATTCACCTGTATGTATTCCTGCTTCTTCATTCACATTTCTTATTCTTAAATTGTAGATTCTTTTGTCATCTTCTAGCCTTTGTATTGTTACTGCCTGTCTCCTTGTTGTTTTTAAGAGATCTTTCCTTTCATGATCACACACTGCCAACTTGTCTTCAAGTTTTGATAATCTATCCTTATTCTTTCAAGGCATTTTTCCAGCTTTCAATGGAGTTTTTAATTTCCTGGTAGTCTCTTTGAATCTGCTTCATGTATTCTATATTTTCTTTATAATCTTTATCGAATGTTTCTCTCCTTTTTTTGTGTTCCTCCCTTCTTCCATCTGTATCATCCTGAGAGATGCTTCCTGAGAGCATTTCTTTTATTACTCTACTCATATCCTGCTTTACCTGATTTAATATTTCAGTTTTGAGCTCATCTACAAGGTCCTGAAGATATATCTTAATGTCCATTGAAGCCATGTCTGATGTTGTGTGTTTGCCACCTTCAGTCTCCCTTGTTTTTCCTTCTCCTGGATCAGGGATCTCAGAGTTCTGGGCTGGGGGCCTCCTCCTGCCTCTCTCTCCTGTCATGGCCCTGGCTTCCTCCACACAGGTTACAGTGCAGGTCCCAGCCCCCTTCCCTGCTGGCCACGTTTGCTCCGAAGCATGCTGGCAAGGGACCTCCGCCATCTCCTGCCTGCTCTTGTCACTGAGGTGTAAGCAGAGGCTGCGTATGCCTGCCCCTCCCCACCTGGCCAGCCAAATTTCAGGAGCTTTCACCCCATTAGTGCTTTCTAGGCTCAGGGAATTGATTTGGGATGGCCCACTGGGTCCTGGCCAGGGGCGTGGCCCACTCCAAGCAAATCCCACGAATCTGCTCTGGGGAGGGAGGAACCAACTGAAGTCACTGTTGTCTCCCAGTTCAGGCTCCTCTTGCCCAATTCCAACATGTCACCCATTTGGTCGTGCCTTTCCCATGTGTGTGGGGGGTCTCACTCCCAGCACTGACCGTGGATTAATGAAGGTCCCTTTGCTGGCTCCACTCTCTGTTGGGCTCACCAACCCCCCACTTCAGTGCTGCTGTGTTTCCTGTGAGTGGTGGCAGGAACGAGTTTGGGTGGCTCTGCTGGCCGGCACGGATTCAGGCCGTTGCAAACTTGGCAGGTCGCTGTGAAAACGCTGTTTCCCATAATTTTTAGCTGTTTCAGTTGTAGTCCCAACATATTTGACAAGCTTTTTTATGTTTTAATTTCTTCCTGTGTCAAGAGGATCTATCTCCCTCTGTCTGGGTCTCTCCAGGGTGTTTTATTCTGGCAGATGAGTTGTTTCTCCCGGGAGGCTTTGTATTTTGTTGCTCACTCATCGGCCATCTTGACTTCTCTTCCCCACCTCCTTTTTTGAGATGGAATCTTGATAAATTACTAAATTATCCAGGCTAGGCTTGAATTTATGATCCTCCTGCCTCAGCCTTTCAGAGTGCTGGGATTATAGTCCTGTATCATCACCGTGCCCAGCTGTTTATCCTCTTGTTATAAAAAAAAAGCAGTCCAGCCAAATGTGGTGGCTTACACCTGTAATCACTGAACTCAGG
The DNA here is from genome assembly GCA_004027455.1 of Hydrochoerus hydrochaeris. Lineage (NCBI taxonomy): Eukaryota > Metazoa > Chordata > Mammalia > Rodentia > Hydrochaeridae > Hydrochoerus > Hydrochoerus hydrochaeris. Next base: position 49,611 of record PVLA01009361.1, on the reverse strand, counting down.
AGGCTAAAACAGGAGACTGAGGCCCTGACTTCAAGACCAGCCTGGGCTACATAGTGAATTCAGCCATTCTCATAAAACTACTGTTGCCTAAGATTTCTTTTACTCAGCCAAATTTCATTAAAAAATGGATAATACTACCTTTGCCTTTCACTCTTTGACCTCTTTTCATCTTGTTTCTAACTCCACCATTGTACTCCAGCCTATTCCCTCAACTCTCTAAATAACTATTAGTGCTTATTAATTGTATAAATTAATGGATTTGATTTTGACATTTCTACACATGCATATAGTGCGCTTTTATCTTTTGTTTTTTTAATAGCTGCATACATACAGTGGCTCCTCTTCTGAGGCATTTTACCCTGTTGATCAGGCTCACTTCTTTGAATGCCACCCTGCCCCCACATACACACTTGACTGAGGAATTCCTGTTATTTAAATGGAGGTCCTATCGTTATGGGTTGGTTACCTTTAAAAGTTGTTTTCCCAGTTTTGTATCATCAATTCTCTTACTTGTCTGTGTGCCCTTAATGAATGATCTTATTCACTTGTGGCTTCAGATTCCGTCTCTAAGGTGATCAATCTCTATTGTTGGATTATAAATTATATTTATACCATCCACAAGAAATCTCTGCTTTCATATCTTGGAAGAATTTCAAAATAGACAAAAATAAAATTATTATATATATTTCTGCCTCACTACACTTACTGGTACTGCTTAAATGAAACGATCATCTTATCTACCCTAACAGCGAAGTGCATGTTTCCTGTGTAGTGTCTACTACAAAATCTTCTAATGATCTTAAACATGTGAACAATACAAGTTTCATAGTTTCCTCCAATTTTTTTAAAATTGCATGGACTTTGGGGCTGATGTAGGGCAATTTCCAGACTCTATGAAAGCTTGATTACATTGGAGAAGGCCAAAATTTCCCACTATTTTTCTGCTTTTTATATATGCTGTTAAAAATCTGGTTTTGAAAGAGTTAATTGAGAACAACTATTCCTCTTACTGCTGAAATCAATCATGAAATAAATGAATAACACTCAATGGTTTTCTTTTTATAATTTCAGGGCTCTGGCTCACATCACGTTTCTAAAAGGCAGCAGATGGAACAACTGCCTAGAATGAAAGAGAATCTAGTAAAAATGTAAGTTTATCTTTATCTTTTCTTTCTAATTAATTGCATTTGCTTATAAATGGTACTGATAAAACAGGTGTCTGTTAATAGTTTGCAAGTAGATTTTATAGCAACATGGATCATAAAAAAACATAAAGAAGTTTTTTTTATGGTCTCTTGTCACTGTTTATATATTTTTTTAGATTCCAGAAACATTTTCAATTCTCACATACAGTAAGATATTATTTTTCAGGTTAAACCAATGAATTACCCAAGGAGAGCTTAAAACTACACTATTGACATTATATTACAATTAAAATGTCATTCTTAACCTTTTAGTGAAGACTATGTTGTATTTTCATTGCAGTAGATGCTAAAAGTAAATGACAGTATAGATTGTTTCTTTATAAACAAAACCAATTTAGGATAAGAACAGAGGTTTAGGAGGTTATATCTACACACAGTCTTTCCTGATTCTGTACTAAGTATAGAATTATTCAGGTATTCTTTATTTTGTATAACATCTCATCTAGAGGTATACATTCACATATAACTTAATACTAAGAATTAAATTAATACATAAATTAGTTATAAATGGGAATCATTTTCAAGTTCAAGTCAAGGCAAGAGATCCTCATAGGATATGCAATGTAGGAAGTTGCTTTGGTTAATTAATGGTGTAGGAGAGATTAATTAGAGATTAATGATATGGCAACATTTTGCCTAATTTTTGAGATGATTTATATTTTAAATCACTGTCTTTATGCACTTTCATCTTTGGATATATAATGTTTAAATTATTAAAGTAAATTAGACAAAGGATTTCTCTATAAAATCTATTATGCTGCTATGTTCAGATTACCTCATGACCACTCTCATATTCACTAACTCACTAGAAAGACTTGTAGGACTCAGTATATTTGTACTCGTGACTAAAATTTATTACAGAGAAAGGATACAAACTAAAAGTAGCAAAGGAAAAGCCTCATAGGATAAAGTTTAAGAAAACTAGGTACAAGCTTCTATAGAGCCATTTAACTCCTCCCAAAATGAATTATGACAACAGATAACAGCATATGAACTTTTATCAACTCAGAAACCTTGTTAGATTTTTAGTACCCAAGGTTTTTTTTTAATCAGGGATGGATCACATAGACAATATCTACCTAGCACCTATCAAATTCCAAACTCCCAGAAGGTTAACAGGTATTCAGAATGAAGCATTGTATTAATATAAATAGGGTAGACACAGGATGATATTCTTAACATTTATAGAAAATTTTATGTCAGGATAAGGAATGCTTAACTATTAAATTTCCACACCAGCCAAGAGCTAACCTTATAAGCAAAGTTTTCCAACAACAACAAGCCTGCTATATTAACTTTCTTTTGAACAACCATCTTAGTAATTTTTTAATTTTTACATTTATATTCTGTTTAAAATGTCTTTTAAAAATTTACACTTCTCTTTTAAATATTCTTAAATAGTGAAAGAAAATATTTTGCAAATAAACCTTCATTCTAAATATGTATCTAAATATATATATATATATATATATATATATATATATAGTTTTCTGTTAAACACTGCTATAGTTTGGATTTCTCAGAGGCATCAACTCTTAAATGAGAATCAGCATGAAGAAGTTTATTACTACAGCTTTCACAGGATCAACATCTGCAGGGGAAGGAAAATATCAATGTTTGGGCAGAGAAAATAGTGCAGCTACAGTCTACATAGAAGGCTGATTCATTTATGACCCAAGTGTGGACTTCTCTTTTTCTGTTTCAATGATCAGATCCTTATCTCCATGGAATCTGAGTCCCTGTCTACCACATCATTTCTAGGCCATGCCTAGTGCCCTTGTCCACTTACTACCAAAATTTGGCAAGTTACTACGAAAGGATACCTAAGTGGATCACCTGTGCCAAACACATTCCTGCTTCCTCCTTATGTGGCTGCAGCTGTATGTCAGTCTGATGATTAGTTTTTCTGTGGGTCCCTCCATGCTACAGGTCTGAACAGAGTTTAAGGTGCTGGTACAAAGAGATGTGTGACACAGTCTGGGATTGCTTCTCTGATTCAGCTGGTTCATGTCCTTCAGCACAGTTCATGCTTAATTCCAAATCTATTACTTCTATTTTTAATTAAACCTAATGTTGACTACAGTGTCAAGCATAAATTTGTATACAATAAATAAGTTTTTAGTGAATTTCTGAGTAAATGAGTGGTCAAATGAACAAAAAAGTCCTTTATTTTCTGAAACTATAACCCAAAGATCATCGAACAGAGACATTTCTGTACTTGAACTGTTTCAAATTAGGTGTATAATTGGTGCTACTTTAAAATACTGTTCTTCTGAACTACTGACTTAAATCTGGAAGTTAGCACACTTCTTTTATTGATGATTCAAATTTGAGACTTAAAACCAAGTTTTGGTGTTGAATACCTCACAGAAGAGGTATACAAACGACTGACACATAAGAAGGTACTCAGTGCCGTTATTCACTAACAGAACACAAAAGAAAATCATGAGATACAGCCACAAATTTTAAGGATTGATGAGTCCAAGTGTTTTCAAGTATATGTGGAAATAAAGTACTTACACATTGCTGAAAGGAGTGTAAATTTACACAGCCATTTTGGAATACCATTTAGCATTAATTTTTATATTTAGCTGATCACACACCTACTCAGTGATCAAAAATTCTATTCCTTTATTATATTCCAAACAGAATGATGTATACACTTACAACAAAAGACATGTGAATAATGTTTGTAGCAGCTTTATTCATAAACAGTCAAAACTTTTCACAACCTAAATGTTCATCAATAAGTGGTCTTTATATATTTACATATATATTATATATAAATTACTGTAATCCCAAATATAGAGTACAGTAATCCAAGTATTGTAATTTTTTTCCTCTGTCTTCCTCACAATCAAAAAAGTTGTATTTATAATCCCATTGATACATTATTGGAATCCCAGTAAATTAATTTCAATCCACCGCCTCCAATGTAATGCATGGCAAGAGTAAGGACACCAAGACTTATTCAAAGTTAATAAGGGCAGCCAAGGGGGCCTAAGTCCAATCCCCATGAGGATATGCAGACAAAGGCCCTGATCCAAGGCCTCTCCCAGAATTTATTATCTTGTAAAGAAGCTGGTAGCTGGCAGATGCATGACAGTGAGGAACTAGGTGAGTAGCTTGAGTTGGCTAGCCAGGTAGGGAGAAAAGAATCTTTGCAAGATGCAGGGAGAATGACATAACACAATTAAGGTAGCAACTGAATTGTTTTTGGAGGCTGTTGCTTCAGTTTCTGATGTGTAAACTTTTGTGCCCTGAGGACTCATATCCTCTTTATCTAAAGGCTCATAATCAGTTGACATTCCTGGAGCTGAGTGGCTCTACCATCCCGCTATGCTCATATCTTTTACAAGAAGCACTATGTGAGGAAACCAGAGACTGTCTGATGGCTTTAGAAATTATATACCAGTACCTCCACTAGCCTTATTTGCAATGCTTAGAGCCAATTGAAGACAGAAGGAAATATCATAGTCAGTTCTGTGCATATCAGTACATGGACATAAATCTCGATATAATCAAAGTCTCAGCAATTGTTCTGCCTTCAAGGGGAGTCACTCAAATTATGTCCTGCATAAATAAGAAAAACAAACCAGATTGCATAAAATTATGGATAATTCTTTGCTTTTAGTAGAAGAGACCAGAAATGAAGGGAAATATACACATAAACTTCAAAACAGCTAAAAGTAAACTGAAGTAAACATCAATGACAAATATGAAAGAGAAAGAATAATAAGGGAAAGACATGAGGGAATTTTCTAGTATGATGGCAGTATTTTATTTATTAACCTGGGAGGTGGTTACCTGAGCATTTCTTTTATACAATTCATAGAGCTCTAAGTTTCTGTTTCTTACATTTTTTTATAAATACTATACATTTATAGTTCAATTATCAGTAACATTTAATGTTTGCACTAGTTGATATTCTCATATGTGCTTACATTAGTCAACTTTCTTTTTACAACAAAATACCCAAGACAATTAACTTACAAAGAAAAAAGGTTTCTTTTGTCTCAGAGGTTTGGTGGCTCCAGTCTACAATCAACTGGTTCTAATTGTTTTGGATCTGTGGCATGGCAGCACATAACTGTGATAGCACACAACAGAGCAAAATCACGTACATCACAAGCTTGGAAGCAAAAATGAAGAGGAAAGGGCTGGGCCTGCACTACACCCTTCAAATATGTGCCTTCAGTGACCTGAGGGTTTCTATCATGCCCTATCTCCTAACATCTCCATTGCCTCCCGACAGTACCACTGTGGGACCAAGCTGTTAGCACATGGACCTTGAGATAACATTCAACATCCAACATATAGCAATGGCAATATTAAGACACTGACTTATGCTTTGTTCCTAATATTCAGAATAAATCAGAGCATTAGAAAATATTCAATTAAATGTGAAATTCTACTTTAAAAGAGGTACTGTGTGATTGAGTATTGGCTGTTATATTCCTACTGTGTGAAACCATGGCCACAAATTAATAAGCTATCTATACTACAATTGAAAGATTTATTCTAGTGATCCTCACATATACTAATTTTTTAAGAAAGGCTTTTAATATAAATAGGTGAAATACTTTCATTAGGATTAGATTTGAAAGCTACCAAAAATTCCTACATAAATTAATAAGTAACTTTAATGATTATGACAAGTGTATGTATTAACTATGAGAATCATATTCCCAATGGCAAGGATCTCAAAGCAGATACCATACCAGTGTTTCTTGAAGGTAGCAAATTGTATATTTTATTTTTTTCTTTAGCATTCAGCCTCATTTTTTCACTTAAGAAAAGTTTTATAGAGTGACTAAAGGCCCGAGAGGGGAAAAAATATAGTCTTTAGCTGCCTGGAATAAAAGCACCTGTGAGAAATTAATTTTAGGATTCATTAAGAGAGATTGTTAGAGAAACCTCCTTTTGATAAAAAAAAATCAGAGTAAAGAAAACACAACTAACATATCCAACAATAAGGGGATAATTCAGTAGTCTATTATAATATTATAGAGCTGTAAAAATTAGATTCTAGAAGCATACATAAAGTGATACAGAAAAGTACTTACCTATGTAGTAAAAAGATACAAAGTAGTTTAGGATTATAGATGGCTTTAAGTTACACATGTTAGTATTTATTTTCTATAGAACTATGTGTAATTTGAAATTAGTTATTTACCTGGATGATAAACAACTACTGACTGAAAAATAAAATAAAATCAATTTTAATTATATTAAAAGAGAAAAATAAAACAAATCCATCCTGTGATATCTTACAGAAGTCCAAATTCAAAAATAAGTGTAAATATTTGTAACTAAGAGTATTTTTAAAAGTGAGAAGATTTGGTCATTTTACTTACCTATAAAATAAGGATGATGAAACCCAAATTGAATGGTTGGTATGAAAATTCCAGGTTATTAAAAAACCTTTGGTTCAATAAACATTAGGTATAATCATTATTCTTCAGTGTAGCATGTTTTATTGGGTATAAATAATTGGCAAAGTAATAAAATATTGTGAAGAAACACATATGACAATTTGAAACTGCAAGTGACAAATCTTTACAACAGGTTTTATTTTTTATATAATATTGCAAGGAACCTAGCTACTCTCATTTAATTAGAAACTACAATACTCAGGAGTCTAAAAGGTTTCCAAACTTTGTTGACTGTCACTGATATCATACTGTGACACAGTATGTTCACATATATATTTACATATAATTAAAACACTTTATTACATAATACATGATTTTAAAAAATCTATTGGTATATGTTTGCAGTCATAAGGTTGGGCAACCACTACCACTAACTCTCAAAAACTCTTCTCACAAAGAAATGCCACACCTATCAGAAGTCAGTTCTCATCCCTCCCTCACACTGATGCTTGGTAATCACTAATATACTTTTTGTTTCTGTAAATTTTGTATTCTTGTTATGTTATATGTATGGAAGCATGAAATGCATGGCTTGTGTGATTTCTTGTCACAATAATGTTATTCAAGATTCATACATGTTGGAGTGTGCATCAGTACTTTGCTCCTTATTTTGTGACTGAATTATATTCCAGTTTTTGATGTATCACAGCATATCCAGTAATCAGTTGTGGACCTTTGGATTGTTTTTATCTTTACAATATTAGAAATATGCTGCTATGGATATTTCTGCACAAGTGTTATGTTTATGTTTTCATTTCTTTTCGGTATATGTCTGTGAATACAACTTCTGGGTCAATGTTACTCTATTTATCTTTTTGAGGGACTGCCAAACTGCTTTCCAAAGTGGCTCTACTATTTGTAATCCCATCAGCAATGTATTAGGGTTCCAACTTTTCTACATCCTTGTAAATATTACATATATAATGTATGCATAATATATGTATATTATATATATAATCATTACATGGGTCTCTGAAGTTCTTTTAATTTTTCTATATTCATTGTTGCTCAAACTGAATAATCTTAATCAATATATCTTAAGTTTCACTGATTGCTCTGCCTACTCTCATCTGCAACTAAAAATCTATTACTGAATTCTTAGTTTAATTTTTCAATCTAGAATGTCTATTTGGTTCTTTTTGAAAGTAATTTATATCTCTTAATATTGACATTTATGTGGTGAAACAGTATTCTCACATTTTCCTCCAGCTCTTTAGATATGGTCTCCTTTAGTTTTTTAAATGTATTCTGAATAGATTTAAAGTCTCTGTCTAAAGTTTAACATCTGGACTTCCTATTGGTTGCCTTTTTTCACACAGACCCATACTTTCTTGTCTCTTTACATGCCTTGTAATATTTTTTGTTATTGTTAAAAACTGAGCATCATTTAATAAAATACTATCATGTAGCCACTCTCAATATCAGATTGTTTTTCCTTTTCAGGGATTGTTACTGTAGCTAGTGTCATTCATTTTTATTTGGTATTTTTCTAGTTTTTGTCTATTTTTTGCAATGTTGGAGATTGACCCCAAAGTGCTTGCACTAATCTACATCCCCAGCTCTCTTCCTACTTTTTATTTTGAGACGCTTGTCACTAAGTTGCCCATACTGAGCTTAAATTTATGACCTCTTTCTCAGCCTCCCAGAGTTCGGGGATTATAAACATGACTGCCGTCAGTAACTTTCCTGAAATCATTTTATTCTTTGTCATATGTGGTCACTAGCTAGACAGGGATTGTTGAATATGTGAAATCAGTAAATCTCCCCAGACTTGCTGAGGAGCTCAGTTATATGTTTGGACATGCCTTCAATACTCAAATTACAACTCTAACCTTCACTTCCTGCTTGTGCACTGCCTCTAATTCAGCTTGTGGCAAGAATTTGGAGCCTTAAGTCTTTACTGAGGAGGCACATAGTCCTATGCGGAAAGTTGCATGTGTATTAGAGTTTATTAGTGCATACTTTCCAGCTTTTCTTTTTAAGCTTCCTATCTTTCCCCCTTTGGCCTCTATTATTATTTATGAACTCAGGTAGCCAGGAAATTAAACAGTGGCTTTTAACTGTTTCATCAAATGCCCTGAAAGGAAAAGTTTTATTCTTTGGATCATTACTAACTTTAGCTTTGTAAGTGAGTCTTTCAGGTAATCACTATACTACTTAAATAAGGAAAACTCTCTGGAAATGAATGAGGCTTTCAAGGAATTCCAATTTCATTCTGCCCATTATAGATGTCTGCCTGGCTATGATTTTCAATATAATTTTGGGCTGTTAGTTTTCAAGGCTACCACAGAGCTCTGGAAGAAAGCGAGAAGGAACAATGGTTAAGGAATACAACAAGTTAAAAATGCTACATAGTTCACTGCTATTACTAGTTTCCACTGAGTTTTCTTTTTTAATAAATTCTCCAGAATTGCTACTAGACTTTAGGAAATGTCCAGAGTTGCAAAAAATTCATTAGCCATTTTTGTCAATTTAGGAAACTTTTTCTTTCATGACCAGGAAAACGGTAGAGTTTTACTTTTTTTGTTGTTTTGTTTTTGTTTTTGGCACTTGGGATCAGACTGATAGATAACCTCACACTTGCCAGGCAGGCGCTTATGCCATTGAACCAAATCCCCAGCCCTATTCTATCATTTTTACAAACTAAATCATTCTAACTAAAATATTTTTAAAGCATATTTTTGGGAATCCATGTGGTTTCTTTATATTCCTTGGGTAGGAATATAAAGAATATTAGATTTATAAAGACACATACATCAATAAAGGAAAGAATATCCCATGAAAATTTCAGAATAGGAATTCATGGATTGCTTTATATTGTTCTGCTTCATTCTCATTCTCATTCTTTCTCATTTTCATTCTCATTCTTTCTCTGTCTCTGTCTGTCTGTCTGTCTGTCTGTCTCTCTCTCAGACAGTGTTTCACATTAGGGCATCTGATAGTCTATTTCCTGGCCTTTGGAGTATATACACTTGGATTGACTGCCTGTTTAGCTATAGTGATGTGGCATAACACATGACTGCTATGATGGTTTTCAGCTTCATTGGCTTGAGACATGCCCAAGAGACAAGTAAAGTACACTTTTAGATGTATCTAGGTGGGTCACAGGGGTATGACCTTTTGTAATATATCTGGTGCCTGGTCCCCTCTTTTGGGGCTCTTTCTCTGCTTTCTGCTTCTGAGATGCAATGAGTTGAGCAACTTTCTTCCACCATGCACTTCCTCCATGATATTTCTGCTTTGGAGCCAAGTAAGTATGGACAGAAACCTCTGAAACTGTGAGCCAAAGTAAACCTCTCCCTTTTTAAATTATAATCAGGTATTTTGCCCCAGCAAAGGAAAGCTGACCAAAGAAAGCTGCCTAAGAATGCACAGTAAGCAGAAAATATGCACAGGAAGATTTCTATGCGAAATACTGGACTGGAGAACTAAGTACAATATACAGTTTTCTAAGTATAGCATATAATGTTTATGTAGTACACAATAGTGATTGAAAGTTCATGATCAGTGCTTACTTTATTTCAGGGGAAGATGCAATCCAGTTAATCAGAAGACTGTGAATGCAAAGAGAGGAGCAGTAAAAAAGATTGCAAGATCAAGTTGTCTTCCAAAACTCAGTCATTGATTTCAGAACTGCATGGATTGCAGTTTTTTCCTTCTCTTTTTTTTCATGTACGTTATTCATCTTGTGAACCTAATGTTCAATGTATTATTCAGGGAATGAAATAGATAAGAGCTGCCAAATTTCTCTTTACTTCTTCAGAAGGTTTACTCCCTCATCTGCAAGAATAAAATATTTTCTAGTAATCCTAAATATCTTATAGAAGTGCTTGTGATTTTTAAATATATATTGGGAAACTTGAAGGTTGGCATCATTACAATTGTTTTTAATAATATATTCATGTTTTTCTCTAATAGTAACATTACGATTATATTGGTTTATCAGCTAACAAAGTGAGTTTATAAAACTTTTTGTATTTTGCATGCTCAGTTGTTTACTTCTAAAGTTTAAACAAAATTGCAAACCAAAAATTCATTAAATTTTGATTGAAATATCATGATATTATAGGAAAAAGCTTCAGTCATGAATCAGCTGTTTCTATTTCCCACTTTACCATAAATTTAGGTGATCTTAGGCAAATTCCATCTCTTTGTCTTCATTTCCCACACCTGTAAAAGAACAAAGGCAAAATATATAACTTACGTTTTCTTACCATTTTTAAACCCCCCTACTTGTTCAGTCACCTGGTCCTACTACTGAGTACTTAGTGATTTAAATCATTTTATGATCATTAATTCACAATGATCACATAGTTTTTGTAAGTGTCATAGTACTCAAGTCTAGATATAGAAATAGAATGAGGGTTAGAGGGTTTTTTTGAGCATCTATTTAAATCATTTTATGATCATTAATTCACAATGATCACATAGTTTTTGTAAGTGTCATAGTACTCAAGTCTAGATATAGAAATAGAATGAGGGTTAGAGGGTTTTTTTGAGCATCTATACAATTTATTGGATATTTTCATTCATGCTTAGACTTTTTTATCATTTAGACAGTTTTTGTAATAATCTTAGTTTGTAATATATCTATATATTGTAATTGTCTGTCTTAAAATGTGGAATTATTGGACTTTACATTTCCAGAAGTCATACAGAGGTAATAGCTTTTACCTAATGTTTTTTTTTTTTTTTTTTACCTAAATCTAGAACTAAACCTAAACTTTGTTCAGTAGTGAATACCAGCAGTGAAACCAGTGATAAATACCACATGCATTTTTATAACTACAGTACCTCTACAGGTATTTCTTTAAGGAAGACTGCATACATTACATTTAGCAAAATAATTCTTTATGTGACTTTAGAATGTAGTGTAGACAAATATAAAGTAACTTCCTGTAAGTTATTCTGCATTGTGACTGCATGGATATCTGTTTCCTGTTCTTAAATTCACTGTAGATATCAGGTCCCATGACCCATATTTCTAGACAAATACTAAATTTTCATGTCCAATACCAGGTTTCCTAGCATAAGCAGCAGATTGATAATTTAAATATTATAGCAGTTATAATTATCAATGAAAAATGTTTGTTTCTTTCATATAGAGCTAAGCTATTATGGAAATTAGATTGAGAAGTATTTATCTCAACCAGTAGGATGTTATATTAGTTGAACATCTTATCATACAGACTCTTCCACATTCAAATGTTAATGTGGCTAGAACTGTTTTAAGTGCCAGCCTTTTTGTTTTCTATAATTTTTGAGACATCTCATTAAGCCACAGTTGTTCAGGTTCACATTTGTGATCTTCCTGTCTCAATGATTACCATTTATTAAAAATAAGTGGTCATGCCTATAATCCTAGCACTTAGGACAGCTGAGGCAGGAGGACTACAAGTTTTAAGTTTTGCCTGGGCAACTTAACATGACCCTCCCTCACAATTTAAAAACATTTTTAAATGCGATATGAATGTAGCTCAGTAGTAGAGCATCCCTGGGTTCAGTCCATAGAATGGCAAAATAAAAAATTACTAAAGCAGGATAAAAAAGACAGATAACAGTGAGTATTGGTAAGGATAGGCAGAAATTTGTTTGTTACTGATGGAGATGTAAAAATGGAACTGCAATTTTGGAAAACTGTTAAGTTCCTCAAGTAGTTAAGCATAGAATAATTATATGACCTAGCACTTTCACTATGTTTGAGAGAAATGGAAGAACATGTCCACATAAAAATGTGTACAAGAAATCATAACAACCAAAGAGGGAAAACAACCCAGATGTTCATCAAGAGCTAAAATATGGTATATCCACACAATGGAGATTATTTTTCAAAAGAATGAAGTACTGTTATGTGATATAGCATGGATAATCCTTGAAAACATTATCCTAAGAATTCAATGACAAAAGACATCATAGTGTATAATGCCACTTACACAAACTGTTTATATGAACTGTATGGCAAACCCATACAGATGGAATTTATATAAACTGTTTACAATAGACAAACCCATACAGATGGAAAGTAGTTTAGGATTTGCCTGGGGCTGGGGGAGTGTTGATGATGGGAAAAGCTGTTAATGGATACAGGGTTTTTGTGTTTGAGGGTGTTGAAAGTGTTCTCAAATTGATTGTGATGACAGTTGCCCCACTCTGTGAATATACTGAAAGTCAATGAATTGTATGCTTTAAATAGGTTAATTGTATTCTTTGTGATTTATACATCAATGATGCTGTTATAAAACATGCTGAAATACATTAGTATTTCACTGTATATTAGTAGATAAATATTATGAAATACTTGGTTTTTAAATACGACCTTAAATTCACCATCTGTAGTGTTATGATTCAGTCAAGAACATAGTTTTGAGCAGAATTTTCCAATATTTTCAAGAACTACACTAGTTAGAATAATAATAAAGAGATATCTGTATGCTAATTCCCAATATTTTACTTTGACACCTTTAAATTTGACTAATTTCATCTCTTGCTTAATAATCTTGTAAAGATATTTATAAGACATTTCTTTTTTTTCTTTTTTTTTTTTATCTTTTTGATACAGGGTCAGTTCAGGCTGGCCTTGAGCTCACTTTGTAGCCCAGGTCTCGAACTCTCAACAATCCTCCTGCCTCAGCCTCCGGAGTGCTGGGATTATAGGCGTGAGCCACCACGCCTGGCAGACACTTCTTAATTTTTGACTGGGACTAGATTTTTTAATTTATAAAAAGCTATGTAGTTTTTGTTTTAAAGAAATTATTTTCTGCCTTTCATGATCTTCATTAATTCTATCATGTATGTCTAGAGGTTACAAAGCAACTTTATCAGTTTTTTTAATTTGCAACTAAGAGTTATTCTTGCAACAGCTTATTGGTAATTCTATTTTTTTTTTAATTTTTAAAAATTTTTTGCCATGATCTCAAGTGAGTATCTAGCTAGACTTATGGAGCACATACTATATGCCTTTTTACATAAATTACTTGAGTTACAGATTCTTAATATGTAAGTTCATTATTGAATTTTCAAATTCCAGAATAAAAGAATTATGGCAACAGTAATGCTGAGATTTTTGTATTTAATAGAGTAGAATATATCAGAATAATAAAAGTAGTATTAAAATTACTGTCTGAGGAATGAAAAAGTATCTTTAAAATAATAAAGTATTGTATAAATATGAGATTATATCATTACTGACAGAATACTACTGTTAAAATCCAACTAATATCTATAAGTTACAAAAATCTTGGATTTATTATATCTTTAACTTTATCAAAACAATTTCATATTTACTTAGTTACTGGGAAAGTATTTTCCTGGAAAACTGCTCAATAGTAAATAAATCATCACTGAGATACTGAAAAAGCCATGGATACTCCAAAAAGGGTTCTTCTTTTGACAGTGGAAGTTTGGACTTGACTGCCAACATTCTTTCAGATGCTAAGGTTCTGTGATTCTCTGCTCATTTATCAGATAACTAGAGACAAAACTAACTTCCTAAAATATATATTGATTGCACCATATGGGCTGAATACAGATAGGCTGTATGTTTTCAAAAACATTTTGCCTATAGCCAAAAAATAACAAAATTGGTACATCATTACTAATGACAGTTTGTGAAATTTAAATTAGAAACCACTTCTCTCTCTCTCCCTCTCTCTTTCTTCTTTCTTTTCTTTTTTTTTTTTCTTGTTTTTTGGTGGGTTTTTTTTGGTATCTGGAATCAAAGTGGACCATGGGCTTGCAGGGGAGGCACTGTGCTGCTGTGCTCGGAACCACTATTCATTTGTAAAATCAACTGATTTTTTTAAAAAATAATGCTAATAGCTGTCAAAAATGTTCTAATTGTTGGTAGCAGAATAAATATAATTCTTTTGACTAGATAATTAAATATAAAATGTTTATACAGCAACTCAATAATTATACTTCTAAAATCTATTCTGAGAAATTCTGCATTTTAGAAAATGAAAGCCAATCATTTAATCACTATTATTTATAATACCAAAAGATGTAGACTTTCTCACTGACTAATTATAAGCCCTCTGCTTCAGTAAATTCTTTAAAATATGGGTGACATAATACCCATATTATATATTTTTATAAAGATACTATATATGAAGCTTGTTATAAACTGTTTATTGTGAGGTATAACCACTATCAATTTTTTAAACACTAACCCCCCATTCTAATAAACTACAATAACTTGCCCTGGAAATCCATCCATTTAAATTTATATTTACTCATGTTTATCATTCCATCATTCTTTATTCCTTTGTGTAGATCCAACTACTACTCACCATTATTTTCCTCTACTTGAAGACCTCCCTTCAACATGACTTAAATTTCAGCCTTTAACATGACTTCAAGTTCAGTTGTAATGAATTTCTACATTATTTGAAAAAAATCAATAGCAGCTGTGCATGATTAAATTTAATGTACAATTTACTGTAGTGATTACAAGGGTAAAGGAATAGTCCTTAATTGATGACACCAGGGATAGGAAGGAGGATTCATATCTTTGATAAAAGGGAAAATAATAGATGGATAGTTTTAGTCTTTCAGTACTTTAAAGATGCCATTCAACATATGCCAGAGAAGATTGAGATATGGTTACTAAATACAATGAATGGATACTGAAAAAGCTACTCATATCTGAATAAAGTTTAGTTAATAGCAATAGACCACTTTTGATTTCTTAGTTGTGGCAAATGTATTGTGACAAGTGATAGTTGACTATGTTATCAACTTGAGTAAGTAACACCTAGCACATTGGTTTAGCACAGTTCTGGGTGTGTATGGATGACTGACTTACTGAACACGGCAGACCTACCCTGGGCATGGGTGCACCAACAGATTTGTAGGCTTGGTGGAATAAAAAGGGAAAGAGGAAGGAAGTCTCAATTATGCTGCTTTGGAGAAGGCCTAGTGTTCACTATTGTCTTTGGACAACTTTCTCCAGGCTTCCAGTGCACTCTTCAGCCTTCCAGCACAGATCCTTTAGCCTCCTGCCTCCTGATCCAGACTCACAGTGAACTCCGCAGTGAGCTCCAGACCTTTGACTTTTGACTGAATCCTCCAGCACCCCAGAATGTAGAGGACCCTTTTGCATTTTTCCACACCTAACTCTCCAGGAAGCCATTATAAGCCTACCTTGTAAATTCTTTATATATCATATATCTGTTTTTTTTTAAATTTTATTTAAAGAAAAAAAAAACGGTAGAAATAACATAATTTCAAAAAACAAACAGAAATCACTAGTTGATAATTACATATCCTCTTAGAAATAGTTGTTCAAGTTACAAAAGTAAAGCATACAAAAATGGACATTCAAACAGTGAGACTGAAAACAGTTCTGTTCACCTATCTAACAAAAGCTTAGTAATATGGTTACCAGTCCTATGCACTTAAACATACATGCAGTTATATCCTTTAGAATACTTTCTTTTCCTCTCTTTTTTACAATAGCAATTACATACTTTGGGTCTTATTACTCATACATTTCTTATTACTTTTTACACTAGAGGCACAGTGTGATACTTATAAATATGATTCTTATTTCAATAACGATAGACTCAGTTGTCTCCATTTGCCTGTGAAGGCCTCAAGATCATCCTTTTTGTAGCTGAGTAATATTCCACTGTATAAAAATACTACATCTTTTTCATCCACTCTACTGCTCATATTTTTAATAGAGTCTTTATCCTGGATTTCTGTTTGCATGTTTTCACAATTTCTAAATCTTTACTAAAATGATTATTTAGTGTTGTGTCATTTTGATTCATTCACCTTCTTGTTGAGGATTCTTTAAACTCAATGACCATTTTATCCATTAGGTCCTTTATCTGTTTGGTTACATTATCTTGGAACTGGCTGACCATTTACTAGTGTACATACTTTTCTTGTTTCTTCTTTTACTTCTTCATGTATTTCGATCATTCATTGTTTTACCTTTTCTCTATCAGTACCCATAGGTTGGCTTTTCGAAAGTTAAGAACTTTTGGAGGCATCATCTTGCTTTGTTTTCTGTTATATATTTGAGGTTGGAAGCTCAATTAGAGTGGAAAGGCTCTGTTGCTAGTATGGAGAGATCTTTAGTGTGTCTGTTTCCTAATGATGTAATTTTAGCTTTTTTTGTGTCTTGGTGTCTACGTATCTCTTGGATATAGTCAGCATAATAAGATCAGTCCTGGCTACTCTGTTGCAAATAGAAAACTCTTTCCAATTGTATCACCATCTACTGGGTCAACCTTATATCAATTATATATATTAAAACTTGTTTTAACAATTTCACTATCAGTGACCAGAAAACTATAATATATTACTACTGTCAGGTATGCTAAAATGTGGAGAATAAGGGAAAGAGAAAGAGGAAACAGAAGGTAGTAGATTAGAAAAAAGAAAATGAGAGAAAAAGAGGTAACAAAAGAAAGATCAAACTTTGTTAGTATTAATCTTATAGTTGGAGTGGAGGGTAGTGGAGAGGAAATAAAAATAGAAAACATATTTAGAAAGAGAATGGATAAGAGACAGGACACAAAGACAGGAAAGGGTACGTGGAGGCTGAGGAGAGCTGTGAGAAAGTTGGAGCCTGTTAATACGCTGACAGCGAGTCTGAATTCTCTATATACAACTTTCCTGAGGGCTACCTTAACTTGCCTGTGAATGATAGCATTCAGGTTAAAGCGTCGGTGGATTCCCTTCCTCCTTTTCACATACATAGACACCCCCATATATAAACTGTGCTTCTTGAATATTTCCTCGGAGCTTCCCAGAGCACCTCTGTCTCTAGTTGTCCTGAGGGACATCCAAAATTTTCAGTTTGTATTGGTGGCATCAGATTGCAGGGCAGCTACAGAAGTGATGGAGGCCTACCCAAAACGCCCCAGGCTTTGTGGCTCCTCCTTTTCTTCTATGCACTGTGAGTTTATGACCTCATGAGACACAAGTATCTCACTAAAAATCACTAAGTTTGGTGACCACTGAAGAGGTGTCCTCTAGAGACTTCACTCTTTGACCATTCTGCAGATTTACCTATGCATAGTTTCAAATGGTTGAAAATCTCCAAAAAAACAAGAGAGAAAGAAAAAGTCACAAAGCAGAGAGAGGTGAGAGGACCCAGGGAGCCAGGAGAGATGGAAATACATCTTACAGGTCACACATTCACCACTTTTAGCCAGGCCCCAATTTCTGATATCACATTCAACAGGAGCACCCTCAATCATCTTTCAAAAGCCTTACTTTTGAACAGATGAGACCTTTTTTCTTTTGAATGTAGTAAAATACAACAAAACAAGACAGAACAAATCCAGTCAAAACAATGCAGTGAAATTGGTACAGAATTTCTGGGCAGGATACTGGAATAACGGTAATAGGTACCATAGTATGTCTTGTTATCTTCACAATAGTTGTGCATTCAATCAGGTATAGCAAAATCAAACCAAAAACAGAACATTATAAAACCTATCAAAACATAATATTGAATAGAGCAAGACAATCAGAACAAAGCAAAACAGTAAAAAAATATTGGCCTTCAAGTACATGATAGATTGAAATCCCCCATATTTGCTATATTTCATATAGTCATCCTCCCAAGAGATGCTCTGACCTCTGGCTTCAGGTCAGCATAATCAACCCAACAGTACAAGCATTTAGTTGCTTTATGTGCCTCCCTTGGGGGAGGTCCTCGGCCTACTGCTCGTTCCCACCACTGCTGACCAGGATGGAGGACTTAGTGCTTTCTTGTACAGCCCCCTAGGTTCCAACATGGTTGGATCTCCGGAGATGCTGACTTGTTCTCTTCCTGGTGTGCCCACTGCTCCATATGAGACCTTTGGAGGCCATTCATATTCATAGACTTTTCTCCTGTTTGCTTCCATCTTGCTTCTCAGAATGTAGATTTGCTGATTGACATTGTAAAGCCACATCAGACTGATACAGTTAATCTGCTGTAGTCCAAAGTTCGCTGCCTGGGAGCAAAGTTCCAAATTTTTTCACACTAACTGGAGCCTGCCGAGGTCTTCTGATGTTCCAGGTGGGAGGGTGGGCCCAGCAGAAGCAGTCCAGGGCAGTTTTCAGTCTGGGGCGGGCTTCTGAGATGTTCCAGGTGGCAGGGTGGGCCTTCAGGGGAGGTTCCAGGTAGCTTACGCCTGACGCAGGCTTCTGCTATGTTCCCTGTGGCAGGTCCTATATCTGTTTTATATTAAATCTTTTCTAGTGAACCCTAATTGATAACACCATGTTAACTATTTGGGAAACAGATGTTAACTATTTTGGAAACTGAGTGGAGGATTTTTGAGAATTCTCTACCTTTATAATTTTTCTATATAAAACTAATACAACAACAAAAACATGCTGTTCAGTTGTCTTATAGCTTGCATAGTTTCTGATGAGCTTTGTGACTTTTTTATTTCTTCTGTAAAGATGTATCTTTTTTAACTGGCTGATTTTAAGATTTTCTTTCCACTGTTATTTTTTAGGAATTGGTTACAAAGAGCTCAGTATGGCTTTCCATTTATGCTATATGAATTCTTTAAGCTTTTTGGATCTGTAGATTACAGGTTTCTAATTTGTAAGTTTGGAGCCACTTTTATATTCCTTTTTTATCTCCCACCTCTCCTTCTTGTACTTTAAGATATAATAGGTTAGCTTGTATTGTTGTATTTGCTTCTTTTTAATATAGGCATAACTTTTACCATGCTTATTTGCTAATTTCTTTATCTTTGTCATTTCTTGGTCTGTTTATAGTGACATATTTCTCCTGGTTTTAGTTCTAATTTTCTGCTTCTTGTTATATCAGTGTTTTATTGGTGTTATATGTTGGTAATTTTATACTGGTTATAGGTTTTATTGGGCTTGCTCTTATATGCAGCTAAATTACTTGTAATTTGACTTAATCTGTTCAAATTTTTATTGGATGGAGAATAACTTTTCTCTCATAATATACTTTAGTTCCATTAATAAGGCACAGCTCATGCAGAATCTCTACTGAACATTCTGAGTGATCCAGAAGAACACTTAGCTAGCTCTAGCCGTGTGGAACTTGAATGCCTCCCAGGCCAGCATGGGTACTATGCTTTCCCTGAGCATTCACTCTGCTTGTGTGCCTGAGACTCAGGGGAGCCTGTGCAGATTTCTTAAGTTCTATGAGGTAGTAGTTGTTGTTGTTTGTACTGGGGACAGAACCCAAGGGCTCATTCCCATCTCTTTTATTTTCAAACAGGTTCTTGCCAAGTCTATGTTGTCAAGACAGGGCTCAAACTTGGAATCCTTCTGTCTTGGCCTTCTGCCTTTTGGAATTATATGCATGTGACACCATGTCTGGCTAAGGTTCTCTTTTGCATAGGTCTTTCCTTTGTTAAGCTTTAGCCACTTCGGCCTCCCTCTTCAACTCCAGCTTCTGTATCCTCAACTATGTGAAACTCTTCCCCTTGCCTGGTATCCCCTTCTCTGCACTGCTGTTTATAATGTATCTTCAGGCAGAAATCTAGAAGATGATAGGGTTTGCTTCATGCCCCTCAGGGATCACTGTCTTTGGTGCATGTTTCTCAATGTCTGCAAGCCATTGTTTCAGCTATTTTTTATTCCAGTTTTCTATTACCTCATAACAAATGGGCAATAAATATTGCCCATCACAAGGCCAGAAGTAAAGGTCTATGTAAAGTATAAAACATAAAAGAAAGTGTTTTAAAATCCATTTTGCTCTGCATCTGTTACATTTATTACTGCCTAAATTTATGTTGTTCACCTTAATCATTATAATTTTTACATTGGATAAAATGAGTAGACATGACTTTGTCTTGTTTTCCTTGAGAGCTATAGTCTGGGAAGAAAAAAATGAAAGGCTATTTGGTGGTCAAATTGATGGACTGTGGCACCAAACTGGTCCCTTTTCCTATGAAACACACAACCAGGCTACATTTTGCATGTGTGAAGCACTTTGCTTACCAGTGTGTCATATGTACTTGAAACACTCTGTCTAGTAACATGTGGAGTTTGTGCCACCATGTTTAATGAAATAGCTGTGTCAAATGATGTGTAGCTAAGTGTTATGTGATTCACTTCAGGCTAATATACTCTAAGCATAAGATATATGTGTCATTTCTGTGACTAGCCCAAAGAAATATGATTCTTCTTGGTTGTGCCTTTTGTTTTCCTAAACTTGTTTTATGGGTCTGTGTGAAAGGCCTAGAAGCAAAATCTAAAGTTCCATGAGACTGAAGAAACTTGGATCTCTGAATTATTGTATATTGAAAATTCTTTCCTCTCATTTTACTAACTCACACTTGTGGTGTGAATAAAAAGTACATCCTTTTCTATGTGTCTGTATATGTTAAGTTATTGAAGTTTGGGTTTTACTTGTTGAATTAATAAGTCTATGTTCATTTATATTGTGTTAAATAGTGTTTGTAGTAAAGCTGAGATGTATTTGAAGTTTTTTAGTAGAATATCTTTGTGACTATTCAGAGATAAATTTGGTCATTAATTGACAGTGATGGCCCCTGGCCTGATTCCAGATTCCAGAATCTAAATTGATATTTTAAAATTGATTCTAACACAGTACATTTTCAAGTCTGATGAACATAACTAGAAAAATGATTTATTTTTATCTAAAGAGAATCATTGCTCTTCCATCAATATCTTTCTAGGATGCTGTTGAATACTGGCTGCACCTAAAGAGCTGTGAGATATCCCAAACAGTATCTGAACAGGGAGGGATGCCAGGAATAACTTCCACTTAGAAAATGAAGAATGCATGGCATCACTGGTCCATATGTTTCCAAAATCCCAGTGGATAGACATAGTTAAGGTTCTCCTCTTGGGGATGGAGTAGATTCCTTGAAAAGTCCATGATGCTTCTTCCTCGGAGGAACACTTGATTGGGGGTGTCTGCCTTTAAATCTTGCTCACATTTGAGGTACATATTGGGGATTATGGTCTCTTTTGTGGATGTTCAGCTTTCGGGGCTCATTTTCTGTTTGAACCAATTTCATTTTCCATAGGGGGCATTACAGATTTTTAAAAAAGTTTTTTAGTCCATGTTTATTTTTTCTTAGATATTGTAATTCTATGAAAATAGCAGCCAATTCCATGAATAGTAATCATAATTTCATGGCATTTTTATAGTTGGCTTACCCCTGTTTCTTCCTAGTAGTGGTTAAAATGCATGGATTCAAGTAATAAGTTAGAGAGTGAAGTTAACATTCATAATCTGATCTTTGTCATACATTTGAGTCTTAGTGACATTTCACTGCCAACACTTTTTCAGGTGTTTCTTTGTTTTTAGAATCTAGAGGTAGTTGGCCTTTCTAATCCTTTCATTCCCTTTGATGTACTAAAATCCTAGATTCTCCCTTGAGCTGTCTTTATTCTCTTATTTCTCTTCACAAATTGGTTGTTTATATTCTAAGCTCATATATTTCCTCCTCCTTTCTTATCAAAGGTAACCAATAACATGTTGTTAGTGCTTTTTTTCTTCTCATCTTTTATTTGACCTACAGACTTGGCGAGCCCTTGGTCTGCTATGGCAATTAGGGATCTCATGCTTCCAAGTCTTATTTCTGTACCTCGCACTGCAGACCTGCTCAGTTAATGCCATTTGTTTTAGTATTTTGTTTAGGCAACAATTAAATTTAGCTTATCAATTTCTATATTTTTTACTAGAAGAAACAACTCCTAGACTTTAGAGGCTTTACACAAAAGTGCCTTTCTCACATAGCCCATCCATTCTGATTTTATCAGTAATAATTCAAAATAGACAATAAGCTGGGTGTGGTGGTACAGGCCTATAATTCCAGCATTTTGGGAGACTGGGGCAAGGGGATGAAAAGTCTGAGCCCAAGCTGAGTGACTTAGTGAGGAGGACCTATCTCAAAATAAAAAATAAGTAGAACTGGAGATGAAGTTCAGTGTGAAGTCCCTGGGTTCAATTCTACTGCCACCAGGAAAGGAAAACATCTAGTAAATAAAAGTCTTTAATTCTAGGGAGAGAGAGGAAAATGAAAGTGAGAAACAAAGGATTTCAAAATCATTGGTAATATATGATAGGTTGAGTGAAATACACATTCATATTACTATATTTATATTGCACATATATATGCATTTGAGTATGTAGAAATTTTTAATAATGAAATAATGAAAAACTATTTCAGTTTACTTTTCAGTCATATTAGCACACATCTAAGTATTCAAAAGGAAAGCATGAGTGCTACTTTTTGACTCCAGGTCATCCCTTATCTTTACTCACAAGAAACTTCTCCCTTTTAAGATTGTCTGAATTGTTTGGCTACAGAAATTCTTCCTGATTTAAGTCAGCTGTCATTATGGCAAAAGAAAAGTGGGTTACTCTGCAACTATGTGATCTCAGGCAGTAGAGTTATAGCCAAGGGATTCAAGGGAACTGCTACTAATGGTCTGGTTGTGTTGCTGCCCTGGGGAGGATGCCCTTAGAGTGAATCAACATGTCAGTGTCTAGTCTTGCTCTGCACTTTGTATGACATAGGCTCCTCACCCTTAGTTGTATTGTTGGTTTGGTTTAATTTCATATTGCCTAGCAAAGAATTGTTTTTAAAATGAGGTAACCTCAGGCTGGGGATTTAGCTCAGTGGCATAAGCGCCTGCCTTGCAAGCATGTAGTCATGAGTTCATTACCAGTATAAAAAAAAAAATTAAAATGAGGTAACTTTATTAGAATTAAGTCTTGTTTTTGAAAGTTAATTATATATAGGGTAATGAGAAAACTGTTAAGTCTTATTGCAGTCTATTTTATTAAAAATTAGAACTACTATTTGACATTTTCATTTCTAAGGGCAATAGTACTTATTAGGGAAAATATGTATTTGTCATCACACATACTAAATAACAGAAATGAAGTATAATAAAACAGTCTCTGCCCTATGCAATAGAGTTATAAATGTTGAGCAGAGATTTGAGAGAATGTCTTAGATTATTTGAGATGCTATACCAAAACAGTACAAACTGAATGACTTATAAACACTAGACATTTACTTTTCACAGTTCTGGAAACTGGGAAGTCCATGTGTCAGCTGACACATGGTCCTCACCATTTTGTTTATGAACAATGTCATCTCATTATGTCCTTATATTCTGGAAGGGGAGAGGTACCCCTTGTAGCTTGCCTCTTTTTCTTGTATATAAGTATGCTAATGCTATTCATTAGGATTCCTTCCTCATGACCTAATAAATTCTCAGACATCCCAGTCCCAGTATCGTCACCTTGGAGTTTCAATATTTGAGCATAAGGGAGACATAAATATGTATTCAGTCGGTAGCAAATGCAATTAGGAGTACTTTGAAAATGTTTCAGTTATCTTCCCAGACTAATCACAAAAGGAAAGTGTGAGTCAGTGTGTAATGTGGTAGAAAGCCAAGTCAGGACAAATGAGAATGTTCAGAATGAGGGTGCTAAAACTTAGACAAGGCAGCCATTGGAATTGCACTTTCAGGTTAGCAGTACTGAGCAAGAGGCAGAAAGGAGGCATTCAAGCAGAAGGGTATCTAGCCTTTTTGCTGTAGGGAAAATGGAACAGAAAATTCTTTAGGTTGAGATCAGAAGCAATGAATACCAAGTAGTAATTGAGGATGAATAGAGGAAGGACATGTTCAGAGTGGTTCCTGAATCAATGAAATGTGCTCACAAAATACTTCATGGTAAATACATCCTCTAAGGGCAGCTCAAGATTTCTCAGGGCTTCTGGGTTTACTGAATCAGTACTACAAAAAGTGATTTGTGATTGTGTGCAACCTATACTGGGGACACTGTAAGTGTACAGAAACTAATTTACTTGACTTGTTCAAACATGTTATAGTTAGATCTAAACATCCTCCAGAAGTCCAATATGTTTGAAAGGTGATTGGGTCATGGGACACTATACTTATCAGTGGATTAGTTTCCGGAAGAATTCTTAGCTGACTTGGTGTTAGGAAGTGGGACCTGGCTACAGGAAGGGCATTGAAGGTGTGACATGGAAGGGTGTATTCTTGTCCCTGGCTCCTTCCTTTTCTTCTCCTGCCACTACCAATGCAATTTACAGTTCTTCTGACTTTGAGATACTGAGTTTGTCATTTTGGTGTGTATAATATTTTTTATTTTCCTTCAAAGCCTGTCTTTTCCTTCCACTACACAATGGACAGTGTTCCTCCTGAATAACCAATGGGTCACAGATGGGATTAAAGAAGAAATTAGACATTTTCTACAATTAAATAAAATGCCAGTACAACACATTGGAACTTATGGGACACAATGAAAGCAGCCCTATGAGGGGAATTTATAGAGGTGAATTCCTGTATCAGAGTGAACTCTGGTGAACAACTTAAAGCTGAATCTCAAGTTTCAAGAAAAAGAAAAGTAAGTCAAGTCCAAAACTTGTATGAAGGAGGAAATTATCAAGATCAGAGAAGAAATTAATGCAATGGAGACTAAAAAAGCAATACAAAAAAACCCCAATGAATTGAAGATTGGTTCTTTGAAGGAGTAAATAAAATCAACAAACTCAAAAAAAAAAAAAAGGAAAGAAATCCATGTATTTTGGAATGAAAGGGTGAAATCACAACAGATCCTACAGAAATCCATAAGCTTATCAACATCTACTTTGAGAACTTGTATTTTAATAAGATGGAAAATGGGGAAGAAGTGGACAGACCCCTAGATTCATATGAATCATCAAGGGTGAATCAAAAAGATATAAACTAAATAAACCAGTATCAGTCAATGAATTCAAGATGTAATATAAAACTTATTAACAAAGAAAACCTCAGGCCCTGATGAATTCACTGCTGAATTCTACAAGAAACTTAGAAGTCCTAATACCACTACTTCTCAAACTTTTCAGTGAAATGGCAAGGAGGCAATACTGCCAAACTCAGACCTGGAAGCACACAGTACCCTGATACCAAAAACAGAGAAGGACCTAAGTAAGAAAGAGAACTAAAGGTCAGTCTTCCTAATAACATAGATGCAGAAACCCTCAATAAGATACTGGCCAACAGAATGCAGCAAACCATCAAGAAGATTATATACCATGATCAAGTTGGATTCATCCCAAGGATGCAGGGATGGTTCAACATATGCAAATCAATAAATGTAATATACCATAGTAACAGAGCCAAGGACAAAAATCATATAAACATCTCAACAGACACAGAAAAAGCACTTGACAAATTCCAACACTCATTCATGACAAAAACCTACTGGAAATTGGAATAGATGGTCTTTATCTCAATCTGATAAAAACCAATTATGACAAACAAACAGCTAACATCATCTTAAAGGGATAAAAACTGAAAGTTTTCACTCTAAAGCTGTAAACAAGACAAGGATGTCCACTGTTACCACTTTTATTCAATGTAGGTTCTGTAAACATTAGTGTGAGAAATTAGACAAGAGAATGAAATAAAAGGAATAAAGGATAGGAAAGGGAGAAGTATCATTATTTGTGATGACATGATTATATAGAAGGCCCCAAAAACTCTACCAAAAGACTTCAACATTTAATAACTGTTATGGATTAAAAACGTGATCAATTTAACACCAGCTGGATTACATCAGCATGGCGCTGAGCGTAGATGTTTCACCTGAGGAAAGTTGTCAGCATAAATAGAGAATGTGGAGAAGGAGAAGCTATGGCGTTGGTGCTTTAATGCTTTGGGGCATTGTCAGTTTTCCTATGTGTTAATGTTTGAGCCATTAGGTTCTCCTGGAGAAGCTCTGGTCCTCACATAGAGCATTGCTTCCTGGATCCGGAGAAGAAGATGTGTGCTGTTTGGTCTCCAGGATGAACACTGGCTTCCTGGCATATACTTAACTGTGCTTGTCGTCGTTGGAGGAGCTCGGGGCCTCTGTGTGGCTGAGGTTGGCTGTGGTGCTTTTCAGGACAGCCCTGGTCTTTGTTGTGAGTGTGGCTTCTCTGCTCCAGCATAGAACCCTCAACTCACCATCACAACTTTTTCACCCTGCTGGCATGGACTTTCTGGCTTCTACTGCTGACCTTTGGGCCTTCCTGGCACGGATATGTAAAAGAGACTGAATACAGTGAGTCCTTCTTGTGGGCTCTGGACCTCCAGTTGGACTCATGGGAAGCACTGTCATGAGCTCTGGGTCTTCAACTGGACTCATGTGGGACACTGCTGTGGGATTCAGGCCTTTGGCTAAATATTCTATGTCTTTAAGCGGTGTAGATAGATTTCCTGCATTTTCTTGTGTTAAGCCTGGGTGACCATCATAAAAATAATATTATAAACTCCATGTTCTGATTCTAATTGTTCTCTGCACAAACCCTAACTACAACAATAACCAAATTCAGTAGTATAGCTGGATACAGTCAATACTGAAAAATCAGCAGCCTTCCTGTGCACAAATAACAAACTCCCAGGAAAAAAATTAGGGAAACCACACCTTTCACAACAGCATTAAAAAAAAATGAAATAACTAGGAATCAGTTTAACAAGGAAAGCAAAAGAACTCTACATTGAAAACTATAGTACTCTGAAAAAAAAGATTGAATATATCAGAAAATGGAAAGATATCCTTTGCTGTCAGGAAGAATCCATATAGTGAAAATGATCATATTTCCAAAATTGCTGTATAGATTTAATTCAATCCCAATAAAAATTCTGAGAGCATATTTCACATAATTAGAAAAAAAAAAGTCCTAAAATTCATTTGGAACCAGGGAGTCCTAGACTAGGAAAGGTAATTCTGGGCAACGGGCAAGGCAGGAGACATCACAACCCGTGACTTGGAATTATACTACAAGAGTACTGTGATGAAAATAATATGGTAGTAGAAACAAACAAAGAAAACAAAACAAAGAAACAAACAAGGATCAATGGATCAGATTAGAAGATGCAGAAAGAACTTCAGACACACTTAGTCATCTTCACTGGAAGCAAAATAGCCTCTTTAATAAATGGTGCTGGAAAAACTGGCTTTCCACATGCCAAAGATTAAAACTAGACCCATATCCTTCATCATGCACTAAATACAAATAAAATGGATATAAGATCTAAATATTAAAATAGAAATGATCTTCTGGAAGACAGAATAGGTAGAACCTCTTGAAAACATTGATGTAGGCAAAGACTTTATGAACAAAACCTCAGTTGTATAGGAAATATCACAAAGAATTAACAACTGAAAGTTCATCTTATTATAATGAAAGCTTTTGCAAGCAAGAGAAACTATAGAGTGAAGAGACAACTCTTATAGTGGGAAAAATTTTTGCCAGCTGTTTCTCAGACAAAGGATTATTATCTAGAATATATAAAGAACTGCAAAAAAATCAGACCTCCCAAATTTAAAGATCCAATCAAAAAATGGGCACCTGTAATGAACACACACTTCTCAGATAAAGAAGTAGAAATAGCAAATAAATATATGAAAAAATGTTTAGCATCACTAGTCATTGGAGAAATGCAAATTAAAACAACGCTGAGATTCCATCTCACCCCAGAAAGAATGGCTATGATGAAGATATCAATAATAAAAGCTGTGAGGAAAAAAGGAACACTTCTCCACTGATGGTGGGTGTGTAAACTGGTGCAACCACTGGAGAAATCAATGCAGAGGTTGCTCAAAACATTAGGATTACAGGTTTTATTCAACCCAGCCATTACCTTTCTTGGTGTCTTCCTGAAAAAATTAAAAACATACCACAATGATATAAGTATACCCATGTTTGTAGTGGCATAGTTTGTAATAGCTAAATCTTAGAAACAGCTCAAATGCCCATCAACAACTGATGAATGGATGAGGAATATATGGCTTTTTTATACATGGAGTACTACTCTTCCATAAAGGAGGATAAGCTAGAGACATTTCTAGATAAATGGGTATATCTTGAGGCCATACTCTTAAGTGAAATAAATTGTACACACTTGTAAATACCACATTGCTTCTCTGGTGTGAGAAACAACATGTAAATAAAGGCCCAGATGTACAATAGATATTGTGAAACAGGAAGACAATGTTCAAATGGGAAGGAGAACTAGGGAGGGGAAACTGGAAAAGGAAGGAAGGGGAAATAAATAAAATGAGAAAATCAGGAAAAAAATGGAAACAAAGCTTTTGTAAATAAGGAAGGGAAGAGTGGATGAAGGGAGGTTTAGGGAATGGGGAAAAAAGTTGTATCAGGTACAGGTATAAATTCAATATAATCAATGTGATCATTATATATACCTAAAATATAACAATAAACTTAATTTAAAAAACCATTAATGGTGTTAATGAAATAGAGGATGGATCATAGGTCTACAGCTGGAAAGACCTGAATAACATTCCTCATATACCAACCAAGTACTGAAATAATTTGAAATTCTTTCATTCAAATATTTTAGTGCCAGCTATCAGCCAGTTGCCTTTCTAGGCTCATCTATGACGGTGGTGGATGGGACATACAAAGTCTCTGTTGTAGAGACCTGGATTAGATAAGTAAAAATAAATTCTCTATGCAACATGAGGTAAATAAGGAAAAATAGAGTAAGAGGTTAGATTCTGATGGAAAATGTCTCATAGCACAAGCCTAAATATAACAGAAAAACCTGGGAGAAAAAAGGGGAAAAAACCCATTTTTTTGGACAAGGCATTGTGACAAGAAGTTGTGAAAAATCATCAGGATGGCAAGAGGCAAGGTTGGAGAGGCAGAGTCCGGTAGTGCAGTTTTGTTGGACATGGGAAAGTATTTGGACTTGTTTTTTTTTTTTGGTACCGGGGATCGAACTCACGACTGTGCGCTTGCAAGGCAGACACTTATGCTGCTGAGCTAAATCTGCAGCCCTTGGACTTCTTTTTTAATGGAGGATTTAAAAAAAAGGGGGGAGTTGTATTCTGGCTTATATCATAAAAGATGAATCTGGCTATTCTATAATGAACTGCTAGAAAGGATGGGGGGTTTGACAAAAGTAGAAGCAAAAGTCTTAACATTATGAAAATATCTTTGTTTATAATTCTGTAATGGAACTTAATGGTTAATCAAATTATGGTAGACTCGAGTTTATTCCAAATATAGTGCAAGTATAAAGTTGAAAAGTACATGTATTTGAAAAGAGAGTTTAATACAATATATAAAAAAGTTATTAGTAAAAATGAAACTAGTTAATTCATGGCTTTCAACTTCTGTTCCAATATTTTTGAAAGGGCAGGTTGAGCATGTAATCTTTAGGGACTCACTGAATTTTACATTTCTATGATTTTGAGAACAAGTTCAGTTAGCAACAACATTAGATGTAACCATATAACAGTTACTCTAAAATACTTAGATGGAATTTTCCAAACATTTAAAGCATAGGTTTTTTTTATAAAAGTTCATTTGAACAGACTATTTATCCTGTATTACCTGTAAACCTATTAAAAGTATTATGAAAATTCATAATATTAATTTAGTAGGGGGATAATATAAAGCATATAAGTGTTCATAAATTTAACTTTTCAAAGGTAGACAACTAATTTTGAGTGCAAGTATTTCAAATATATTTATGTTGGTATAATTATTTTTATTATATTCCATAATTCATAGTACTACATTTTCATATCCATCTATCCATTAGTTTCTCATAATATAAGTGAGTATAATTTTAAAAAATTAAATGTAAAAAAGAAAATAAATATCTATATGTTATAATTTGGAAGGATTATATAACACTAATGCCATTTGAGGCCGATAATTCTCTTGTGGAAGGCTGTTCTGCATATTTTAGAATCCTTGAACTCCATCAATTATAGTCAGTTCAACCTCATCCCAATTGTGATGATGAAATCTGTCTCTAGACATTGCCAACCATCCCATGAGGGGTGAAATCCCTTTTAGGGAGAGCCATTGTTTTATAATAAATGTCTATAAAGTGAGGCTTGTTTTTCTTCAAAGGTTGAAAATGAAAAATCTGTTTAACCTCTTACATTCCAGATACAGAAAAAATACATTATTTTTTTCTTTCTCCAACACAGAAGTGATGAAAGCAATGTGTATTTATTAGTTCCAACAATGTCTTAGTCACGAATCGCATCAGACTTGCTATCCTCTACCTCTGGAGCACTGAAAATCTGGATACTACTGAAGAGAGGTGCTCCAAATTGCCTCAGTTCATACCCCACCTCAATGTCTGAGCACGGCTTCACCTTCATTCCTTATTGGTAGGCAAACCAACCGCCTCACACATTTATCTAGATATTCTCTGTTTCTGATTAGTTGGAAATAGAATAAAGAGGTGGCATTTACTAAATATATACGTTTAGAGTTGTTACTTGGTATAAGCAAGGAATTCTGCAGACATCCAAATCTAGAGATACTCTTGTTCCTTATTGTAGTGGCATAATATTTACATTTACTACTCACATTCTAGGGCGTATTTTAAATCATTTCTAGATTATGTGTGCAGATGGAAAATCCAATCTGAAAATCCAAAATTTGAAACTTGTTGAGTGCTAACATTATGCCACCAGTGGAAAACTGCACACTTGACTCCATATGAAGAGTTAGACAAAATTATTAAAAATTTTGTATAAACTACCTTCAGACTATATATGTATATACATACACATATATACATATAAATACTATGGTATTCATGAAAAAGAAATGAATTTCATGTTTAGACTTGGGTTCTATCCCCAAGGTATCTCATTATATATATAGAGATATTCCCAAATCTTAAAAAGTCTTGAATGCTTCAGGTCTTAAGTACTTAAGTAAGTGATATTTATTCAGTCAGTCATACCTACTACAATGTAAATGCTATGTAAATAGTTGCTATAGTGTATTATTTAGGGAATAATAAGGAAAAAAGTCTGCATGTTTAATACAAAGCCATTTTTCTTTAATAAAATTTTTTTTGATCCATAGTTGGTTCAGTGCACAGCTGTGGAACCCATGAATATGGAAAGCCAACTGTATTTCCAGAAATAATACAAAATGATCTCTTCAGAAATGAATCTGCATCGTTTCTTCCCACTGAAATAGAGAACCACAGCAATATTTCTGCATGCTCTCATGATCTAAATCAGGCCCTCAGAATGCAGTAGTTGCTGCTCAGAAACCAGGAGGCTTTCTCAGAGACAGACTGAGGTGTTGGTTCATGCAGAGTACTTCTCTATAGTCAAGTGAGATCAAGGGTCTCACTAAAAAAACTAAAGTAACCACTAGCACATTTCTAGCATTGAGAAGCTCATGACACACTAGTAATAGCAGAAAGAATCCTCTACAGGCCCTGACATCTGATATATCTCAAAAGAATGTTTAGTGAATGCTGAAGGTAGGAGTTACCAGAGTAGTAGCTACCAGATTTCTTACTGCTTCACTTTCTAATTTGAGAAAATGGGAATGATATTTGTTAGTCCCATGTGTGGTTTGGAAAGAAAGCATTATCAGTGCACTACAGGTCCCTAATATAACAAAAAATGTTTACACACTTCAGGAAGAGAAAAATGTGTATAAATATTTTAATACTAAATTTATTGAGAGTAACACAAGTTACCTTTGGCCTCTACAATCACCAGAGGTGCTCAGAGTGGTGGCCTTAGCTTCTAGACATTAGTATGGCCAATTGCTGCTTGGTAACCTCGGTAACTGAGATTGCTGCACACACATTTTCCGTTTCTGCTCTAGGGGCCGGCAGGGTAGTGGGTTTTCTGTGATACACAACATCCTCTAGGACCATCATGTGAATTGTTAGGAACGTAACACCATCTGTTGAAAAAAAAAAACACATTATTTTTTGTGTGTACATTTTTCGACTATCTGTCTCTCCCTGTTTCTGTCTCTCCCTCTCTGTCACTGTATGTCACTGTCTCGCCATCTGTCTTTCTGTCTGTGTCTGTCTCCTCTCTCCATATCTCTGTCTCTGCCTGTCTCTCCAATATAAATATTTGCCTATATCTATAAAAAGAAAAGTCTTGTTTGTTAGTTCCTAACAGATATAGCTAAAAACTGCCCATAAAAGGATGCGCCTCCAGTTTTTTGAGCAGTCTGAGAGGAGGGTGGGCTTCCCCTTTTCCCCTCCCTCTCCTGCAGCCGGCTGGTTCCAGACCTTTCGCGAACATGGACAGGGCAGGGCGTCCGCGGCGTCTGCTGCTGGGCGCGTCTCTGCTCCCGCAGCGGTCCTGGCCCGCAGGTGGCCCTCGCGCGGCCGGGTGCTCCCCCAGGTGGCGGGCCGGCGCCAGGGCCACTTTAAGGGCGGCCGGCGCGCGCGCCCCCAGCTGCGGTGGGCGCCCTGGCGCGAGCGGCGGGCTGCGCGGCTGGCGGGCTCCTCCTGAGGGCGGCGGGCTGCTCCGCCACCGCACGTGCGCCGCGGGCATGGCCGCCTCAATTATGGGCCGGGAGCTCGGCGGGATCTCGGGCCAGGTAAGAGGAGGAGGAAGAGGAGGCAGCTGCGATTGTAGCCGCGCGGCGGGCCCGGGGCCCAGGCAGCTCTCATAGAGGGGCCGGCGGGGGTGCCCCGGACCTGGACCGGCGGAGGCTGCCCGGGCCGCGCTGCACCACCTCAGCAAGACCCCAGGCGACCTGGGCCGGCCCGGACGCAGACCCTAGCGACTCAGCGATACCGCTTTTTCTAGCCGAACGCCACTTGCATGATCTAGAAACACAACATAATGGCACTCGGAACTACTGCGGTCAAAATGTGAATTGTGTTTAGTTTTAATACAGGAGGTGGACTATAGGAAAGCGTATTTCCCGCGTTCCTCTGTGCACAAGTTGACTTGCTGGATTTGGGTTTGCGAACAGTCATGGTGTCTCGAGGTGGCCTAGCTCAAGCTCTCGCGTACACACACGCACACTTGCACACACGCGTGGGCCAGTGTGGGAAGCAGGGCATGTGCTGGAAAGACTCCTCCATGGAAATCATAGGCCTCTGCTAAAGGTCCCTTTGGACGGTGCTCTCCGTGAAGCCCAAAATGGCTCTTGGCGCCATTGTAGATGAGACCAGCCTCGGCAACTTAGCCGGACTGTCCCAACAAAAAAGAAAGGTGAGGATGGGATGTAGCCAAAAGCATCGGCACTGAGTCATTAAATGCACACACACACACACACACAAAAAAAAAGAAAAAAAAAAGAAAAAGGCTATCACTGCCTCACTAGAGAACGTAAAACCTTGACCACCCCAGAAAGCTCTGCTGGCCTGTGTTTGCTTTCTTCTCAAGTGTCTCAGATCTTCTTGGATTTATATGAGACGGGCCTTTGTGCCCAGGGCAGTTTATTCTTCCTCCGAAGGCTCTGCCTAGATCTCTCTCCTTGAGAACAAGTTTTCTGAAACGGAATTATTTACTGCTCTAAAGTGGCTCCGTTTAACAGGTTCTCTTAATTTTTTCAAAATGGGGGAACCTATTAAAGCTTAAAGTAGTAGGATATGGGGCAGGATTAGGCCAAGCTGCACTAAATGGAATTCTGAATAAAATAGCTAATTATCTAGTGGTACTAAATAATTGTGGTTTCCAACCCTTGAGAGTATGAAGCTCCAGCGAGGCCTTTTGTGCGTCCTTGCCAGGAGAGCAGCTTGCTCAGTTTCTCCTGACAGAGCTGTTTAAATCCTTGGCTCCTAGGGAAAGGAGGCCCGAGATTGCCCTGTGAGAGTGTGGGCCCATGCAGCTGCTGCTGATTGTCATTCCTGCTCCCGGTGATAAGAGTGACATAAGTAACAACTCACTAAAATGCAGGAGTGATTTGCTTTAAGTACTTTAGCACCTGCTGTTACTAATTAAGGGTTTTAGCCAGCCACAGATTGCAAATGGAAATCCAGTGTTCTAAAAATTATAGATACTGGAGAGCGCAGCATGTTACTGTGACCACAGAAATAAAGTGGAGTGGATATAGAACATTAGTGATGATGTCATATTATAAAACTGTCTGTACTTAGTGAGGATACCAAGGTGTTAATAGGGTATACTTTGAATGGTGGCATTACAAATACTTTTTATTTCCACTCGTTTCTTTTGAATTTTCCAGTGTTTCTTAGTGTATTCCTTTATTTTTAAGTGCAGTAGCAGTTTAAATAGAAAAAGACTTGTCAAATGAAGTCTAGCATCACTTCAAATTCTGGTGCTCTTAGGTGAAAATCTTAAGTGTACTAAAAGGCAGTTTTGCAAAAGCAGAATGTATTAGAAACTTTTCTTCTTTTATTATCAGTAAATGCCTTCTCATAACCTGTGTTCATGTATTATACCAACAAGCTATTCTAACTGAATAAGTATTCAGATTTATGTTGATTATAGGCTATTCACTTGAGTTTAAACTAGATTTAATTTGATTTATTGGATAGTGGACTTGAACAGTGTTCTAACTGCTTTGATTATGAACATCTGAGCATGCCATAAAGAAGCCTGTGTTAAGAGAGCTAATCAAATCTTTCCAGAACTTCTTTTCCTGCTGCCTCTGTGCCATGATTCAAGACACTGCATAAATTTGAAACTCCTGCATAGAGTACGAGTTAGTACGAGTTAGTGCCTGTTCTTTTTCAGGTTTTTCCAGTATCTTTTCAACCTTCACTCAGGTTTCTCCTCACTCCCCAGAATCCACATTCAGCCCTTTTGGCTTTCTAGACTCTTCTTGACAAGACTGTGAGATTCTGGGAGAACATTAGGATCTGAGCCTAGAAGGGGAATAGTGCACTCAGAACACCAGGTGCTTACTTGTGAAAAGGCTTGAATTAGGTAGCTAGTTTCTGTTACTTAAAGCTCACCTTTTGCTTCTAAGTAGACGGTTTCCCAGGTTCTGTTACTCAAATGATGGAGAAAACAGTTCCATTCAATGCAATTTTCATTGCCCAGCATGGTCACATTTCCCCCTTAAGTTCCACCCCAGTCTTCTTTCTCCCTGTCAGGTTGAATTGAC
Organism: Hydrochoerus hydrochaeris; assembly: GCA_004027455.1. NCBI lineage: Eukaryota > Metazoa > Chordata > Mammalia > Rodentia > Hydrochaeridae > Hydrochoerus > Hydrochoerus hydrochaeris. Next base: position 14,148 of record PVLA01009361.1, on the reverse strand, counting down.
ATTTTCTTTGTGTTCAGGTGTGGTATCACTTGAGAAAATATGGCAATAACTACCACCCACAGAGCATATATAATAGTTGTTCTTTTTTTTTTTTTTTTTGGTACCGGGGATTGAACTCACGACCTCACACTTGCCAGGCAGGTGCTTATGCCACTGTGCTAAACGTCTGGCCCAAATTTTTGTTCTTAACACTGTATGGCAATGTAAGTATTATCCTCCAGACCAGGATCACATGAGTATCTGATTCAAAGTCACTGAGTGGCTGAACTAAAAGGCTGACCTTGATCCTTGCCAAAAAATCATTTGTTCCTTTCCATTGCATCAAGCTATTGAAAAAGATCAATAATAGCTTTGATAGAACAGAAGTTCATACACTCTTCTGTGTTCCATGCTAGGTTAGCCACAGGGGGGAAAAAAAAGGCTGCTAGACTGTAAGCCCTATGAAGCCATGAGGTCAGGGAACTTTGTATGTCTGTTTACTTCATGTTCCCAGAACTGTGCAACTTATGGTTACCTCTGTGTTCCCAGAACCCAGAATTGTGTCTGCCGAGTACAAGGGGCACAGTAAATATCTATGGGGAAAATAAAAGTCATGCATATTTAAACAGACACACAAAGTGCCAGGATGTTCACAAATAAAATTTACTCATAACATGTCATTTAAATGTAGTTATTTGTAACTACATTTCATTCTCAAAAGGTCTCTCTAAAAGATAAAATTATATAGTTGCTCTATCTGTATCATATATTTTTGGGCATTCATAAGTGGCTTCAATTAACCAAGTTAATTAAAAAATAAAACTTTAATCACTCGTATTATGATTGGTGATTGTTTCAGTGCTTCGCATCGGAGTCACAAAGCAATATGTTAGTATAGAATAAATCAAGTGCTGCAGTAGAGATTCACAATTTTCACTCACAAAGTGCTGCTGAAATGCTACTGGAAGTGAGAACTGTTTATAAAATGAAAAGCTGAAGCAGACACAGGAGAAGGGCCCTGACACTCTCCATTGTAGAAATTCCAAGTTTCAGAGCTCATTTGAAAGTGTTATGTTCTCTTCTGAAAATGCCAGGGATTTGAGAGGTGTAGAAGGAAATAAGCCTGGTGAAGTAGATTGATTGCAAACTATGAAAGGCTACACTAAGGAGTTTACATTTTTATCCTCTTTAGGGTAAGCCAGCTAAGATTGGCTCATGATGGTGAATTGAGAAAACAGATAAACCTCTTTGTGCACTCCAGACTCTGTGACAGGAGATAATTTTGACATACAATACCTTTGGCAAGTAAATATCATAGGAAAAAAAGGTAGGATTAAGTATTCTAAGTTAAGAATCCAAAGAGATATAACACCCAAACCAATGCTTAATTCTCCATGAAATCTTGCTTCAAAATACCTTCTCTCAGAACAAAAATCCCCACAAAAACAAAAGACAAGACAACTTGAAATTTAAGAAGCAGATGGGATCAAATTTCCACTATAACCAAAGTATGATAACTACAGCCATTATAATAGGTATGAAGGAAGAAATGTGGAGGTAGGGTTGGGGATGTAGCTCTGTGGTGTAGCAGGTGTGAGGTCCTGAGTTTGCTTTTGTTTTTGTTTTGTTTTGTTTTGTTTTGTTTTGAGACAGTGTCTTGCTATATGTTCAGACTGGCCTGTACTCACTATGTAGCCAGGGCTGGCCTGGATCTTGTGGTGATCTTCCTGCCTCAGCCTCCCAAGTGCTGAGATTACAGATGTGCACTACCATGCCCGGTGAGGCCCTGAGTTTGATTCCTGGTACTAGGGGAAAAAAAGACCACCCCCCAAAAAAACTCTTAAAAAATGCAGGGGTAAAATAATTTTAGTGACAGTCTAAGGTCAGTGTTAACAGAAATAAAGTGGGCAGAGGTGTGAAATGGATTAATTACTTGGATGCAGACTACCAGGTAGGCTCCTGATTTCTTTACTCTAGGGACCCTCCCAGTTCCTTTTTGCTGCAGCAAATGCAATAGTGATTTTTAACTCCAGGATTCAACCCTAGAAATACTCTTTAAAGAAAATGAATTATAAGCAGAGGAGGATTCCTGGTGTGGATAATTTCCAGATTTCCATCCCTGATAAGGAGTACAAAAGGAAAGCAGCTCTGGCCAGGAGGGAAATAAATCATAGTGCTTGGTTTTTCATAACAAAGGAGACCTGCCTTTATTTTGACAGTTAGCTAATCCCAACCTCTGTGTGCTACAACCGGTGTCTACACTTTTCTGCTTATTCATGCCAAATTTAACCGAGTTGTCCCTTTAAAGGAAGCAGCCACTGGCAAAATAATATCATCCTAACTGAAGGGAAACTGCTTATGTTCATACACTCAGTCCAAGGATTGCCAGACAACAGAGCTATAACAAATATAATGCAATTGAACCAGAAATAGATTACTAAGGTACTGAGGTACTGTAGACTGAATGTGTTCCCTCCACATTCATAGGTTGAAATCCTAACCCCCAAGGTGATGGTATTTGGAGGTCAGACCTTTGAGAGATTATTAGGTCATGAAGGCTCTGACATCACAAACAGAATTAGTGCCCTGATAAAAGAGGTCCAACAGAGACCTCTTTGGACCTTCCACCATATGAGAACACAGTGAAATTGCTATCTATGACCCAGCCGTCATGTCTTCACTAGACTCTGAATCAGCCAATCCCTTTGGACTGCCTTACCTTCAGAATTATCAGCCTGAATGGGCTAGAAGGTAAGGGAATAAAAATAAACTAAAAATTATAATTTATATCCTTAGAGAGGCTATCACATCCTAAAGAATAGCAAGTGATTAAAAATTACAAAAAATCTTTAAAATTATCAAGTCACATTAAATTGCAAAACTCAACAAAATGTTGAAGACTGAGCTAGTGATCTGGAGCATAAAGTTAAGGGAGTCTTAATTTCACAAAAGTTGAAGGATTAATTTAGGAATTCCAAAATCTGATAGAAGATTTACAATGAGGAAAAGACAACATTGAGGAAGAAATGTTGAAGAAATATTGGAAAGATATTTCCAGAGCCAGAAGATGAATAAAAGCCATATTCAAATAGATCTTAGAGAACTCTCAGAACCCAAAGAATAAAAACAAAATAAATCATCTCAAGAAAAACAAAGCAGCTTTTTTTTGGTCAGTAACAAAGGTTGTCAGAAGAAAGTGGACCAGTATCTTCAAAACAGAGGGACAACATAAATTGACCTTAAAAGTATTTACTAGGTAAAACTGTCATGAAATTGTGAGCACACCATGAAAGTTTTCACATGTACTAGGTCTCTCTTTGTGGCATTAGATAATCTTTAGAAGACTTTCCTGAACTTGAATAAAATGGATAAAATAAATTGCAAAATATGGAAATACAAGTCACAAGTGACAGTAGGAATCACATAAACAAAAAATTATTACCTTTAAATGTTAATAAAAATGTAAAATGCATGAGCTGGTGTGGAGTATTAGGTTGTATTAAGACATTAAGTATAGGGCCAGGGATTTAGCTCAGTGACCTAAGCACTTGCCTCACAAGGTCATGAGTTTGATCCCTAGTACAAAAAAAAAAAAAAAAGACATTAAGTATGCTTTCTTTTTTTAAATTCAATTTATGAGTTTTTTTATTGTGCTGAAATTTAGATATAGATGGTCAGAAATTTATGTCTCATTTACTATGAAAATAAACTAGTTTAAAAACTATTTTCACTAAGTAAAACAAGAAGGCAAAACATCGATGTCTTAGCCAATCTTATTGATATAGGGAAATGAGACTCCCGACCTACTATGTTCTTGAGTTCGTGTTCTCTAAAATCGAAGAATGAATTTTAGGAACAACAGAGGTGAAGAGTAGAATATATTTATTGGGGTCCCGAGAGGGTTGCCCCCAGTATGCTTTCTTAAAGGCCATAGATTTAGGTTAATTCTATATCTTAATTGAAAATGGACACGTATCCTTATTAAAAATTAAATACTTAGCTTCTGATGGCTAAACTAGTAATTTGGGTAACAAAATGATTAGCAAATACATTTAATTGTAACACAAAGAATAAAATCAATATCTATAACCCCCACATTCATTTATTGCTCTGATGTTTTTACCGTACATCCACTATTGTTTGCTATTCCTTCCCCAAGAGGTGGTAGGTGCTTGAGACCCCTTACACTGAGTGTGTCTGGATTTTTAGTGACAATTTTTGAAAACAAATAGGAAAAAATAGTGACTTTACAGTGGATAACCTTTTCCTTAATCAAGAACCCTGCGTAAACATCTTTGGTGATGTCTCAATAAATGATACCCTGACAAGGGCACTTCATGAATGAGTAGGTATTGTCCCAAAATATCCATAGTCTTTGTCTAATAACTAAAAACTGTTAGACATACCAAAGTTGTGGAATGTTTACACAATACCTGACCAGCACAATTAAAGAGTTAGAAAAAACATGGGAAAACTGAGGAGCTTTAAAGATTGGAGAAGAAAATGAGGACTAACTATAGTAATGCATTATTGGAGATAGAATCCTAAGACAGAAAAAGGACATTAGTGGGGGAGCAAAATCTGTAGTTTATCTAATAAGTATTACCCTATGTTAATTCCTTAGGATTATTTTTTTATTGTAAAAACTCACATTTTAAAAAATTGATAATAATGTCTTAGTTGTGGAAGATGTTAGTAGAAAGTTTGAGAATTCATTGTACTTTCACAGCAGCTCTTCTGTAAATCTAAAATTAATTCAAAATAAAAAGCTAAGGCAATCAGCCACTCCAAGAATAGAAATAAGGGTTGTTAATCCTAAAGCATTATAGGTACAATAGGATGGAAAAAAAAGAAAAACAGTAAGTAGGAAACCTGAATAAGAAATGAAGGGAATTAGACTATTTCACATTGGGTTGCCACTATTTCACAATAGATATAGCTAATTAATTACATTAAATAATATTAACTGATCAATTATATGTTTCTACATCAAAAATGGAAAACTCAGTTTGTGGAAAAAAAACCCTGAAAACTCAACTTATATGCTATTTATTTATTTATTTATTTATTTGTCTTTTTGAGACAGAGTCTCACTATGCAGTTCGAGCTGGCCTTCAGCTCACTTTGTAGCCCAGGCTGGTCTCAAACTCACAGCGATCCTCCTGCCTCAGCCTCCTGAGAGCTGAGATTACAGGTATACACCACCATGCCTGGCATTTATAGAAACCACACAAGGTCAAAATAATACAGAACAGTTCAAAATAAAGTTATGTGAAAAGCAACTATATAGCAAAAAAATAAAATTTCATGTGAAGGGCATTAGAAATGACAGTTATATTTCATATATAGTCTTTTATGTAAAAATAAATAATTATACTTTGCCTACTAACATATAGACATAGATAATTATACAGGACGTACTATAATTATATTCTTATACAAATATCATTATCAATAAGCTTTATGTTTCTGTCCCATAATTAAAAATAATGTCTATAGTTAGAGAAACTGACAAATGGAAAAAAACATGTTTAGGGAAATTTTGACATAGTTATCTCACAAACAAAAAGCTCAAGTAGGCCTAGCATAAGACAACAAATAGATTTGCTTTAAAACACATATAGACCTTTATGCTCAACAGAAAATGAGTTTTCAAGTACATTAACAAAAATGCATGGTATGTCAACAAATTCTAAAAAGTAGGTATCATGCAAAGCATTTCACTTGATACTGTATTGAAGTAAGAAATTGGCAGTGAATAGGTCACAGAATTAAATACTAAAATACACTATCCTCTTGAAAATTAAACGTACCTTTAGGAGTTTAATGTTAACTCTTATAAAATGGAAATATAAACAAAGCATGTTTAACATTGAATGAATATGAATGTACTATATACTACAACCTTTAGGGTATAACTCTTAGAAGACTTAGGTCCTTCACTGTGCTGCCCATAACTTTCTATAATGATGAAAATGATCTATAATTGTGCCATGTGATGTGGTATCCACTTACCTGTGGATATTGAGCACTTGAAACAGACTAGTGCCATTGAACTGAGGTTCAAGTTTTAATTAACATGATTTTAAATTTAAATGGCTTCATATGGCTACCATGTTGGGCCATACAATTCTATATTCTCTGGCAAAGCATTCCAGAAAAGATAGAAAAAAAATATTAATTTATAGGTAGAAAGCAAGATGAATCTAGTAATAAATATTACATATTTTTAAAAATAAATTAATACATTTGAAAATACATGTAGGTGAAGTGGAATTTTTAAAATACACAAAAACAAAAATTTGTTTAAGAAAAGTGGAATCCTTAAATTTGCCAGTAAGGGGCTGGGGATTTAGCTCAGCGGCATAAGCTCCTTCCTTGCAAGCACGTGGCCGTGAGTTTGATCCCCAGTACTGATTAAAAAAAAAAAAAAAAAAAGACACTAAATTTGCCAGTAATCATGAAGGAACTGTAAAAGGTAGCCTAAAATCCACCTATATGACTGTCCTTGGGACCATGTTTTATAGACATGTTTTAAATAAGCCTCAAGAAGTAGATGATTTCTCTGTCTAATAAAATGTTTGGCAATATAGAATAATATTGAAGCTCTTTTATTCTTTAAAGCTGGAATATAAAACTGATACCCAAACCCGGTAAGATTGTACATTAAAATAAAATTGTATCTATTTTCACTTGTGATCACAGATGTAGAAATTTCACAATCAATGAATTGATTTCATTACACTTTATGAATTGGTTTATCCCAGCGTACCAGTGATGGATTGTCACTGGGAAATCTAGTAATATAATTTACTGTCTAACAGATAAAAGGATAGAAAATAATACTGAAATCATATTCATACTGAAAAAATGTTTGATATATTTCAGCACCATTTCTGATATTTAAACCCTTTAGTAGAAGCTTCTAAAATTTGATAAAGGGTATTGACCAGAGACCTTCAGTAAGTTTCATAGTTAATGGTGAAAATATTCACAAAAGTCCCTCTAAATACAGGAACAAAGCCTAAATGAGCCATTATGTTTTAGAGCTTCTAGCAAATGCTTTAAATAAATAAATGGCTTACATTCTGAAAACTGAGACAAAAATGTCACTTTGAAAATTATAATTAACTCCATAGGAAACTGAGAAGAGTCAACTAAGTTGGAACTAGATAGAACCATGAAGCAAATTCTTTGTATAGAAATCAAAATATCTTCTTTGTGGTAACTAATAAAAGAAAATGCAATGAGTGGGAAAATGTCCCCTTCATAATGATTTCTAAATGTTAAAATATCTGAGAATAAATATGTAAGGATGGATGAAAAAAATCTATATGAAAATAACAGTAAAAATCAAGAGAATAAAGAGACCAAATTGTCAATACTTTCTGAACAGGGAAATTTAATACAGCAGTGATAGTCCCTGGTTAATCTTTAAAATCAATGTATGCATAATCAAAACTTCAGGGTTCTTTGGCAAAGTGATGCTAAAATTCTGATAGAAGAGAAATTGTGGGAAAATATCGAAGTGCCAGACTAAAAAATAACAAATTTTGTACCTTATCAAGTAGCAAAACACAGTATAAATAACTAGTAATTAAATAGTATGTTATTAACCAAGCATTGGCAAACAGATCAATTAGTTGGAATGAATTTTTTTGACATACAAAGGTGGCTTTTGAAAATACTGAGAGAAGTTTAGCTTGTTCAAGAATGCTTTTGGGTCAGCTAGCTCTATACTTGGAAAAGATTGTCAGATACCTAGCTTATGTTAATAACTAAATAAATTTCAGATGGAATAAAAAACTAAAAGCAAAAACCACAAAACAGAATATATCATAAAACATGTTTTAACATAAATTGCATCTTTTGCAGACTTTCTCTTTGTACAAATATTTTCAACTCCTCCACTTTTGGCTATAGTTACCACCGTCAACTCCTGAGTTTGTTTTCTTGTATAAATTGATCTATGCCTGACATTTCCAGTTGTCTCCTACTAGTTCCATTAATTCAAGCATCCTCATTCTTGTACATTTTCTGTGGGTTGTGTTTGTTAATTATAGAAATAAAACATAGGGAAATAAAGGTGAAGATGGAAATCATACTTTTCATAATTGTACTTGAAAATACCTCCAAGTGGAAATAAAGATCTTGTTAGGTTTTGAATATTGGTATTTGAATGCCATGTATATTCCATTTAAAGGAGCTTATTTGAGCATTTCTTAGGCTTTGGGAATTTGATGCTTTCTCTGCTCTCTGGAATGTATATTTTATCAAAGTAAGTTGTATGAGTCACCCATTTGTTTTTCTCAGGAGGACAGAGAATTGAGAATTGGAATTATTAGAATCCTGTCTCTTGTTAATAGCACGTGAATGAAATTTATAGGAAAAGCACAGTAGAATAACATTAGTAGGCAGAATAAAAACATAGGATGACCATTAGATACATATCCTACCTTAGGTATTGAGGACATCGAATTAATGATTCCTGCTTAGTTGACTGGCCAAAACAACTATAGAAGCAGTCATTGTGTTGTCACCTTTACATATTTTTTCCTTTCACAGACAATATTTTCTCTATGCCCAGATAGTAATTATGTACTGCTTCTATTTTCTTCCTCCTTTTACAGGCAAAAATAGATCTTTTATTAGTTGGAGATGTCACTGTTTGCTACCTGGCTGATGATATACAGAAATTCTTTCCAAATTCAGCAGAAGTTACCATCACCATTAGCGATATGAAGAAGGCAGCTGCCCTTTTGGATGATTGCACATTTGACATGGTTTTCTTGAAGATAACTTCATTCCTAACTGCTGAAGAGCTAGAAGCTATCAAGTCAATTAGGTACACTTTAAACCCTTGACTGTGTATCTTTAGCATAGTTCTTTAAAATGCATTTCTATAAAAATCCTGAAAAGATGATCTGTTTCTACTTTATTTTTTAAAAGGAAGTATATTTTCATGGGGAGAATTTATGTACGTTTTTATTGCCAATTTGACACACTATTATACAAATTATTTTAAGTTGTGAAATAATATCTGTGGTTGAGAATGCAAGAATTAATTGACTGGTTATAGGAATTTATTTGGTATATAGTGCTTACATTACTTCTGTAGGTATACTTTTTAAATAACTAAAATTAAAATGATGCATCTTTTCAGAGTTCATTTATTGTTACTGCATTTCAGCTTTAGACTGCTAACTGTGGCTTGAAGCTGCCTCTTGGAGACAGCTCACTGGATCGACTGAGATAAGGCATTACTACCTCATCTTACAGCTCCACAGAAGTTCTACTTCTTTCTAGTCTGTTTCTGCTCTCAAAACCTAGAATCCAGTGTTGCAAGAGTTAGGTTCTTTCTTACCTAATGATGTAGGATTTTGAATAAATAGGCTTAGGTGAGAACAATTTTTTTCCTATGAAAATATGGTACAGAAAATGGAATTGTAGATAATATTGGAATGCATGCAAACTTGTCAGAATTATAGGATAAGCCTTTCTATGCTAAAACAGAAAGTTTAGGTAATATTGTGATCCTTGAAGAGATCAGAATGAGCAAGTTATTGCATTAGGGGAAGAAAAGTGTTGGAGTGAGAATAAGCCCATTGAATAACTTAAGGAAAGACAGGTAGTGCTCCTGTGGTTTCTTAGAAAAGCTAGACTTCTGCATTTCTGTTGGGCTTTCTATTAGGAATATGATTTCTAGACAAACCAAGCAAACCATTTACCTCAGTAGTGGGTTTCACTGGCAAACATATTATGAACTATCCTCTGAGTATATGCCTATGTTATTATATACCTTTAAGAACTCTGTAGACCCTAGTTGCGTTCACCTAGTATTTTTATTTTTAGAACAGATCTATTAGAGTTTCATTGTTCCTGCTTTGGACAGATGAGAACACTAAGGTCAAAATGACTTATCTAAACTGTGTGGCTTATTTTCACAAAATTCAGCTATAACTCTTTACTCTCCCTTCAGGGTTTTTTTTCTAAAAGTATGTATACTTTTGATTTTTCTTTGAAAAGTTTTTCTTTGAAGCTTTTGAGATTCATCTTTTTTATTCCCTCTCTTTTCCAGTGTTGTGGATGTAACCCATGGCCTGGTATGTACCAGGCAAGCACTCTACCGTTTAGCTATACTCCAAATACACATCTTAACATTTCCTAGGAGGTAAAAGAACGTAGAAGAAAGTACTAAATCTACAGATATGTATATGGTAGTTCTATTATTTTTCTGTAAAAGTATTTGTAAAAAAGTACTTGTGGAAATACTTGGATTTTTCTTGTCTCTTGTTGGTCTGTTCCCAATTCCTAATATAGGCCTTGATGAAGAGCTTTTATGTACCTTTCTATAAGTATAAGTGAACGAGAATATAGATGAGTAGGGGAAATGTGGGGTGGACAATGAGTTTAGCTTTTGTATTCCTCTCTGAAACAGGGACCTTTTGTTTTTGAAAGATTTAGTTTTGTGATGCTGTTCTCAGAGGAAGGTCTGGAGATTCTCTGCTCTCAGAACTGTTAGTAATTATGAATTATTTAAACCCTTACGGAGGGTTTAAATAATTGTGTTTTTTTGGAGTAATGGGTTCTGTATACATATTGCCTCATTGTTAGGTATTTAAAACTTCATGTTTCCTAAAGCATAATATCTTTTGATTTTTGGATAACATTTAATTACTAACCCCAAATGAATTATCTGATTTACCTTTGCTTCTTCTGCTTTATAGATTTTTCTACTTAGTATTTGTTTTTGCTTTATGGTACCTTAAAATGTGGACTGGTCCAGGAAAATGCAACTATATTATTTCTCTTACTGGTCTCTCTCTGGACTCATTAAATTCACTTTCAGGAAATGAAGAATTTATTATAGAGTATAAGGGTACATATTTATTTGCACCTGTAGAAAACATGATCACAAACCCATGTATCTGTAAGGAATATGGATTTTTATTTAAGATAAGAATAAAGTTTAACTTATTACCTGTAATGTTAGAATAAAATGAAAGCAGCCTACATAATAGATTCTTAAATTTATCCTTACAGAAGAGTTTTGTGTTCAGTGCTAATCACTGATGTACTTTAATCATTCATAAAAATATTGGTAATTTCCAGACACATTCTTAAGAATTATGGCTTATCTCAGCTATAGGTTAGCATTCCAGTAGTACTCTCTAATTTGTTTTTCATTTCATGAATGTATTGAAAGGATGAATTTTCCTGAACCTGGTGAACTCAGATACTACCCAGTGGTAGCATTGCTTAAGACAACCTTAATACCCATAGGCTGTGCTTCAGAATTACAGGGCATTTTGCTTTTGGTTAAAGTCACTTATCAAAATACATTCACCCTCAAAGAGCAGATACTTAATAATTCAAATTTATTGTAAAGTTATATCTTCCAAATGCAGGTACAGAAAATTAAAATCCATCAACAATATGTGACTCCTCACTGGAGTTGTGATTTTCCTTTCTATCAAATGGCTCTGTGGTTCTGAACATTGTATAATTCTCATGAACTCAGTGCTTTTAACTAACAGGAAAGGAATGCAGATTGTGGTTCCCGCTCCTTAGTCTATGTATACAATTTGATCCAGTTCTGTTTTCCCCCAAGTAGTTTCAGTTGTCTGATCAATTCACTTACCTTTTCATTAAAAATAACATTCTTATGAGCCATAAGAATCTATCAACTTCTCCTTTTATGTCCCCAGTTCCAAAACATCCTTGGTTTCCACTTACAAAAAACTTACTGTAAATCAATATGCTGTGTTAGCTGGCAGCAATCTCACATCTCATGATTACTGTGTCTTTTGATTATACCCAGAGGTCACATCAAGTGATTGACCTATTCCATATAAGTTTCTATGAGTATAGACTATGATATTGACACAATGAGGAATCCACCTAACAAGTTATTTCTTAAAAAGGTATCTATCATTTAGCACGTGGTTGTAGTTTTACTAAAATGTTCATTTTATAAATTTCTGGTACACATGAACAGGAATGGAGCAAATTTCTAGATACTTGTAATTTTTAATACCATGTGACATGTAAATTTGACCTAGGAAGTTTATAAGGAGAGCTCTTCTGTCGAGAAGCACAGTGAGAACAGGGCACACTAACCTTTAGTGAGGACCAGCATAAACTGTCAAGAATGTAACTACATTTCATCCCAGGTGCACTAATCCTAGCAAGTGAACTCACTGTTCTCACAGTAAAAGTATCAACAAGTTTTCTTACTCAAAATAGTTACTTTAATTAAGCCATTAAGAAACAAATCTATTTGTTGTGCGTCTCAAACCAGGTGTGATTAATTTGGCTGCATTTGATCCATGGATAGCCCAATGCATAACTGTATTCTTAGGACCCATGACTCTGGCATTTGCCCCTTCACACCCTTCTGGCTTAAAATGAAATGAGTTTAAGATTTTCCCTAGTTCATAGGGACATGTAAGACCTCTTGGCTTGCATAGATTATAGCTCTTAGAAGTTTTATTTTTCCTGAACTCAGTTTAAAATATATTTCTGAAGTTTGATCCAAAAATATGGTGAATACTTCAATTTAAAAGATATTACAGTAATACATTGCCATTAATCCCCCAATCTTTTCATTTTGAGCAGACTTAGCCTATCATTTTACCACTTTCTGAAGCAGTTCTGGAAGTTCTTTTCCATGAGTATCTATAGTGTGACGTGGTTGCCTTGGAGTACTGAATTGATTTTAAAACATTTATTTTATATTATACGGTCATTTTGACTTTACAGAAGACCCAAAAGTCTCATGGTGCCAGATCCAATGAATAAAGTGGATGAGGACACGCTAATGTTTTTCTGAGCCTGCCCTTCTGATGGATGGCACTGTTATGATCACACCTTGTGAAGTCACTCACTGAAGAGAACTTCCTGATCTGCTTCAGAGTGGCAAGAACAGTGAGATAAGTGTGTTTTGAAGTGTGAAGTAGTATTTTGAGAGGGATTAATGGGCTAATGGTAATTATCTTTTATCACTATGTAGTTCAGGTTGGCCTTGAACTCACTGTGTAGCCAGGTTAGAGATCCTCCTGACTCAACCATATATATATATATATATATATATATATATATATATATATATAATTTTTTTGTCTTTTTGAGACAGGGTTTTACTATGCAGTTCAGGCTAGCCTTAATCTTAGTTTGTAGCCCAGGCTGGCCTCAAACTCACAGTGATCTTCCTGCCTCAGCCTCCTGAGTGCTGGGATTACAGACATGTGCCACTACACCTGACCTTAGTTTTAAAAATTTAAACATTCACTTTACATTTTGGTCATAACTCATATATGATCTTTTTGTTTTCTAACTAGTAGGGTGTGGTGGTTAGGGTGGAATGTCTATTTACTTGGCTTTGGGATCTGCCCAGGGATTTGGTAGAATACATTTGTGGGTGTGCTGGATAGGTCAAGGAGGTATTGCCTTGGAGGTCTATACCTGATCCCTTGGCCCGTCCTCTCGTGTGATTCTACTGTTCCACTTGGCAGCCTCCATGAACTAAGCAGCTTTGTTTTTATCACACCTTTCTGACATGATGTTCTTACCATAGAGGGAGTAGACCATTACCTGAATTCCCTGAACCCTAAGCCAAATTAAACCTCCCCTCTATTATGTTGTGGGTATCGAGTACTATGTCTCAGTGATAGGAAAGTGCCTGATACAGAGTATTGATACCAGAGAAGTGAAGTCCTTGTTGTGACCATATCTGATCATATGGTACAGTGAGCCTTTGAAACTGGTTTGCAGGAGAAGTTTGAAAAGTTTGGGAGATGTGACCTAGAGATGCTCTAGAATACTGTTGAATGAATTATTCTGGTCAGAGCTCAGTAGACAAGTACCAATAGGAGTGTGGCTAGTAAGCTCAGGCTAAGGAGGTTGCAGTTGAGAGGAAGATTTCAGTGGTAATTGGACTGGAGGTCATGTGTTGCCGGAGTCCAGCTGCAGCAGGGCTAGGGTTTCCCAAAGGTGGACAGGGAGTCGGCGATTGAGAGAGAGAAAACACTGCACACCAGTCTGTGAGTGAATCTGAATCCGCTTTATTTTTTAGAAGCTGGAATATATATATGCTAACCTTGGCAGCAACCCCCAGCCCCAAGCAGGAAGCGCCCCAGGCTTAGGGCCAGGCAGGGATAATCCTAAACA
>PVLA01009360.1:0-76309 GCA_004027455.1 Hydrochoerus hydrochaeris | reverse complement strand
TGTCTCAAAAAGACAAAAAAGGTCAAAAACCTATAACTTCCTCTATGGATGACATGAATCAAATCCCCAACTTCCTTTTTAGGGGACCTCCTTTGATCTCTGTCTGATGACAGTACTGATGAAAATAAATCAATGGTTCAGTTCTGACAATATATCCTTATGACTCTTCCCAGATATATCCCAGTGGAGAAGTGGGATACAGTGTTTCAAAAACTATTCTTCTTTTTGAGATAGTGTCTCTCTATATTGTCCAAGCTGACGTTGAATGCACTATGCAGCCCAGGTTGGCATTGAATGTGAAGCAATTCTCCTGCCTCACCCTTCTGAGTTTTGGGAACACAAGCATGTTGCACTACTCCTGACTCCATTTTAATATAATTTTTTTGTTTTGCTTTTGCTTTTGTTTTTGAGAGTTATCTTAGGTCTTAGTGCTGTTCAGGAGTGTGAGGACACATAACAGATCTATGTTACAGTATGGATGAAACTGTGATGCGCAGCTTGCTGAAGCAGAGAGTCTAGAGGTATCCAGTGAAGAGAGAAGAAGCCTCTGAGTTCTGCAGCTCCTATGTTGTATGGCACACTCACCATTTCCTTGGAGCAAGCATTCCATATATTGTTCCAGTGTTTCTGGATTCTTGATAATGTTACTTTTTCCCCAAATTCATAGCCAGACATTAGAGCATCTCTGGGGTCCCTCATTCCATAAATCACCTGAAAGTTAAAAAAAATAAGTAAGAAATAAGGAGAGTCCTTTCCCACATGACTGACTAGGCAATTTTTACAAAGTGCCTATTAAATATTGTGGATCATATTAAGGAATTTATGACAGCACTCAGTAATCACATATATATTTCAAAATTTTATGAGCTGGATACTGTGAGGAAAGTGTAATAAATTAGGATGATTGTTTTTATGGTCGTCCTGAGATGTCTGTCTACTCACTTGAGGAATCTACTCTGATGTTTAGAAGACTAAGTGTTGTGAGAAATCTGTACATGACAAAAAAAATAACTAACAGGAAAATCAATTTAAAAAATTCTGCTGTATTCCTAGGCACAGACAGATGTACAGTTTTACATATATCCATGTCACAAATAAAACTCAAAGCCTTTAACTCAGTAAAAATTTCACAAATCTCAATTCATAGATGATAAATTAGTTTATGTGTATTTCAAGAGCAAAGAAAATGATCCATAGATTTATTTTTTTTTCATTTAAAGAGACAAAACAGGAAAGGGGTAGAAATAATACAGAATTAAAAATTGATAAATAGTATGAAATCTTTAGTTGATAACTTACATATTGTCCTCTTAGAAATAGTTGTTCAAGTTACAAAATTAAAGCATACAAAGTAGACATTCAAACAGTGGGAATGTAAACAGCTATGTATGCATGAGTCTACATGTATATCTATCCTTTCTGTATTAGAGGGAAAAACAAAACATAGCAAAATAAAAAAAAAACCAAACCAAATTCTTATAAAAACATGAAACCAAAAAGTCACATAAAACCACAGTACAAGGTGCCCTACCATGGTTAGTATGTTGTATCTTGTTATCTTCAATAGAATTGTGCATAGAATCAGGCATAATTGAATATAGAAGTATAACTGAATATAGAAGTACATAATGATATTAATAAAAACAAAGCATTGTAAACAGCATAAAACTTCAAAGGCATGTAATAATCAAACCAGAGTGGATGTCCTAGTGAATCTTGTCATGTTCAGTGTAGTTGCCTATACTCTCAGACATGATACTATCAATTATAACAGCTTTGAATAAAATCTGTCAACACAAAACAGCAATCTAACAAACCAGATTCAATTTAGATCAGTCATGATAAAACAGTGAATGTTTTACAGAGCTTCAGATTAAGTTAATGGGAAATTAAGCTTGATTATCATAGTATATCCTGCTGTTTTTGGGACAGCTGTCTGTGCCCTCAAATCTAGTACATGTAGATAACCTGGAACAGAATATAATCCATCTAAACAGAATGATGTGAGTAATGTGGGTTTTAAATCCTGATACATTATTAATATCATCTGCCTTCTTTCTTAATACTATTACTCCCCATTCACTCCCTCAGGTTGCTGCACATATTGGGTCCCACCAACTCCCTCAGTTTTTAGATCGGGGGGCAACCTGCTATTTACCTAAGTGGTTCTTAACCTTCTCACTCCTGGACTTGATCTCAAGTTATATTACGTTACCTACAAAAGCCTGAAGGTTTTCCTTCATTATAGCTGAGTAGTTCCCTACTGCACAAAAGTATCCTGTCTTTCCAACCTATCTGCAGGTGCTGGTTGAGTTGCCCCTATTTTTCTCTGGCTCCCTGATACACAGAGCATTGTTTTCTCATGTTTTATTTTTGGTCCATCAACCCTCTTTCAGGTTGATTATATTTCCTATATGGAGCACCTAGATGGGCCCTACCTCCTGATGTAATCTGCCTGTATTTTTTTTTTAGTGTATCAAGGCCATCTATGAGAGATTATAGCCAAAATTCTCTGCCACATTTCTTTTATACTATTTTTCTGCCTTTGGTTGTGTACTTTTCTCTTTCATTCTTCTGCCTGCACCATTCATTGCAGCATTCCTGCCACTGATCCTGAAATCCTGGTACTTTTTTTAATCTCTCTGTAGAATGTCCTTCAGTATTCTTTGTAGGGTTGGATTGGTGGTCCCAAATTCCCCCAGTTCCTCTTTGTCACAGAAGAATCTTGTTTCTCCATTAATTTCTAGTGACAGTTTTTCAGGGTACATGAATCTGGGCTGGAGATTATTTTCTTTATGGGCTTGGAATACTTTGTTCTGAGCTCTTCTTGATTTGATGGTGTGTGCCAAAAAGTCTGCCATAATTTTGATGGGGTTTCCTTTATAGTTGATCTGTTTCTTTTCTCTGATGGCTTATTTTTTTTCTGTACCTTACAGCCTTTTTTTCCCTGTACCTTACAAACTTACAACCTTGCCCTTGCCAGGCAGGTGCTTCTGCTGCAGAGCTAAATCCCTTCTTACAGCTTTTAATACTCTGTTTTTATGTTGAATTTCTGGCAGTTTGATTATTATGTCTGGGTGTTGCTCTGTTTTGTTTGTTGGTGCCTGGAGTCCTTCATGCCTCATATATCAGTATATCATTTCCTTTTACTTTGCTTAGGAAGTTTTCTTAATTATTTCCATGGATAGCCTTTGCAATTCTTCTGTTTTTATTCCTGCTTCTTCACTCATATTTCTTATTCTTAAATTATGGATTCTCTGTCACCTTCTAGCCTTTGTGTTGTTACTGTCTATTTCGTTGTTATTTTAAAGCCAACTTTCCTTTCATGATCAGTCATTGCAAACCTATCTTCAAGTTTTGTTAATCTATCTCTAGTTTCTGTGAGGCAAGTTTTCCAGCTTTTGATGGAGTTTTTAATTTCCTGGTAATCTCTTTGAATCTACTTCATGTATTCTAGGTTTTCTTTACATTCTTCATCAAAAATTTCTCTCCTTTTTTTGTGTTCCTCCCTTCTTCTGTCTATGTCTTCTTGAGAGTTTCTTAGCATTTCTTTTGTTAATCTACTTATATCTTGATTTACCTGATTTAATATTTCACTTTTCAGCTAATTTATGAGGTCCCAAAGATATCTCTTAATGTCCATTGATGCCATCTCTGATGTTACATGCTTGTTGCCCTCAATCTTTTTTGTATTTACCTCTCCTGGATCAATGTTCTCAGGGTTTGGGGCTGGGGCTTTTTATTGTTTCTTTCTTTTGTTATGTTTTTGGTGTCTTCCATACAGGTGTATAGTGGAGGTCCCAGCCCCTTTCCTTGTTGGTTTTAGTTCTTCTCAAGCATGCTTGTGAGGGATTTCTGCCTTCTCCAGTTTGCTATTTTCATTGAGGTGTAAGTAGGGGCTGCATATCCTGGCCCCTCCCAACTGGGCTTGTCAAACTTCAGGGGACTTCACTGGGTTAGTATGTGCTAGGTCAGTTTGGGATGGCTTATTTGGTCCCAGCCAGGTGCATGACCCAGGCCAAGAAGAACCCACCAATCTGCTCTGGGAATGGAGCAACCAACTGAAGTCATTGTTATTCTTAGTTCAGGCTCCTCCTGCCTGATTCCAACATGTCATGCATTTGGTCACCCCCAACCTGTGAGGGGGATCTTATTCCCAGCACTTTCTCTCAGTTAATGGAGGTCCTTCTTCACCCCATTCTCTGTTGTGCTTGCCAAACTCTGTCTTCAGCATGACTGATTAGTCACAGTGGTAAATTTTTGGGTGATCTAGCAGGTTTAGGCCACTCTGGCCAGTCATTGTGATGGCACAAATTCAGGTGGCTGGAGAGCACTGTGGCCACTATTCCTAGCTTCTTTAATGGTAGCACTGGGACTGTGTGTTTGACCAGCTCTTTTGCATTTAGCTTCTTCCAAGGTCAAGAGGATCCATCTGACTCTGTCCAGACCTCTCCAGGACATTTTATTACAACATGAGTTGTCTCTCTCAGGGGAGGCTCTGTATACTGCTGCTTGTCAATCCACCATCTTTTTCCTTCTTCAATCCATAGCTTTAAGCCAAGAGATTGATTACCTCTGTGGTCATTCACTGACTTGGAGGTGGCTTGGAAGACATTTCTGGGGCTTGAAATGTTTTTAATATTGTGTGGTAGGTAATTTGCCCATTTTGTAGTTTCACAAATATCCATGAAATTACTAATTAAGATTAAGATGTGCTTATACTCACACATCCACACACACATACCAAAAAAAATATTGGCATTTACCATAGGTTCATTTCTGTTTGGGTCATTATTCCCTGTATTGGCACCATCTGTCTTTAGTCTTTAATTTCCTGGTCTCAGATTCACTAATTCCCAAGAGTCCCATGCCAACAGTGTGTTGGAATATCACTGCAGTGCACAAATGTAACATGTACTAAAGAGGTCATTAGATTCTAGGTTTCTCAGTGAAGTCTGCTATTGTAGTCATGGGTTTACAGAGAACAATTAGAATAAGGACATGGAGTTTACAATATTATTTGATGATGTCACCCAAGCTTAACACAAGAAAATGCAGGAAATCAATCCACATTAATAAAGACAGAATACTTAGCCAAGGGCCTGAATCTCACAGCAATGTCCCACATGATTCCAGAAAAAGACTCAGTGCTCATGACTATGCCTCCCACGAGTCCAACTAGAAGTCTAGAGTATACAAGATGGACTCACACCAGTGTCTTTTAAAGATCCGTGCTGGGAAGGCCCAAAGGTCAGCACTGGAAGCCAGAAAGTCTATGCCAGCAGGGTGAAGGAGCTGTGCTGGTAGGTTGAGGTTTCTATGCTGGAGCCAAGAAGTCACACTCACAACTCCAGGGCTGTCCTAAAAAGCACCACAGCCATCCTTAGCGACACAGAGGCCCCCAGCTCCTCCGATGACAAGCACAGTAGAGTACATGTCAGGAAGCCGGTGTGACAAGTTCATCCTGGTGACCAAGCAGCACACGTCTTCCCCTCAGGAGCCAGGAAGCAATGCTCAATGTGAAGACCAGAGCTTCTCCAGGAGAACCAACACCTCAAACAGCAACTTATATGAGAACCCACAACACCTCAATATCTTAATGCAACTAATGAGAATAACTTCCCCTTCTCCAGGTCTCCATTTATGCTGGCAACTTTCCTCAGGTGAAACATCTACACCCAGCACCCTGCTGATGTAATCCATCTGGCGTGAAGTGGACCACCAGTTTTCAATCCATAACATCTACTAAACATTTTAAAATTACAGGATAGATTAAAACCTTGCAAGAGTGAATATTTTTAAAAATGAGGCATGAGATGTGAGATCCTGGCTCTACCTGTTCCCTTCAGGTGATGATCCACCAGGCACCTGGCAAGTGTGAGGTGGTATAACCCATCAGACAGTTATGTGTACTAACATACAGTGGTAAGAAAACCCAACCTTTACTCCAGATAAATCACTTGGCAAGGTGAGTGTGTGAACCTGCTGCTTCCCACAAGGACATGTGTGATGTGCAAGTTTCCACACCAAATGTGGAGGTGTTGCAGAATTCAAGAGTCAAGAGAGACCTTGAGAGAAATAGGAATAACTATGTGGAAGCTGGCTTAGGGGGCTGGGATTTGAAATGGCTGAGTGCTGAGCAAAGAAGAAATCTCCTGTTTTACCCATTTGGTCTGGAGGTAGGGTTTTGGTCCCTCTAAAGGCATGAAACTGTGGGAAGGCAAGTGAAAAGAAGTAACCGTGGGTAGTTTGTTAAACTGTTACAGATTTTCAACATATCTTGGTTGCCTTGTTAAGGCAAAACAGAAAGTTATGGGAACAGAATATTTTCAAACTTTACTTGGAGGGAAAAATTACTGCTTAATCCTTTTTAGAAGAACAAATTCTGATGGGAGAAGTTTCAGAAAGTTTGAATTTCTATTTTTAAGTCCTGCTTTAGAGGAGCTCATGTTTACTATTGGCTAATTACCTTATAATGTAGCAGCAGAGTAGGAGAAATCTGTACCATAGTCATAAATCCTGGCTGACTTAACATGTGAGTCTCTAAGGTCCGGGGACTTAGCTGAAAGGCATAACTAGCTACCTAGAAAGCATGAGATCATGAGTTCGTGATTTCAATGTCCCTATACCAACAAGAAAATTAGGGTTTTTAAGACACTGGGTATATTCTTCAACTTTCCTCCTAAATAAATCTCCATTCATATATGTGTAATAGTCAATATACTTTTATCCAAGTATGGCATAAGTAGTGGACAGCACATAACCAACTAATCCAGGAGTTTTCTTCATGAGATCCCCCTAATGAGAATCCATTTCAGTGATATCAATAGGGGATATTTAGGAACATGTCAGTTTAAACAGATTGTTTTGCAGAACGGGCTGTTCAGGGTTAAACTGATGGCATGTGGCTGTGGTGGAAAAGAGCAGATACACAGTGTTCTGAGGTCAGGATGACCCAAGCTGAGGCAACCAAGCACATGGGAGGTTCACACCCCTTTTCCAGAGCAATAGGGTCACCAACCTCAGAAATGAGACCATCCTCTTCATTGGCAAAATTTATGTTTGGAGAAGTTTTGAATTGTCTCCCAAGTTTCTGCTTAGTTCTCTCACTTGCCTCAGTATCCACTTCTTTGTTTGAAAATCAAATAATTTGTGCCACCCAGAGAAGTTCTCTGTTTCAACCCCCAGGGAATCTCAAATAGTGTTATAGATTTTTTGTCTCTGTGAGGAACACAAAGATCGTAACACTTGCGTCTTTCATTTAAACCCTCCACATTTCGACTGTGCCAAGTCCACAATAGTCTGCACAAACATTTCTCAACAAGTAGGCATGGACTTTGGCCTTGGAACTGAAAAGGGCTTGGGAAAGAGATGGATAGGCAAGTGGGATGTGTCGATGCATGGGCCCTCCTGACGCTTCAGTTATTTATTACCAGGTGTCACCTCTATCCAGGATGAATGGTCCTATTTGGACACTGATTGGATCCACTTGGGATCCCCCTTGGAATGAATCAGGCAGAGAATCTCAATTAATCCGTGTGTTCCTGAATAAAGAATGATTGCCAGTAGTGTGAACGGGAGACTTCTTACCAATTCTGCTTCAATATGCACAACATAAAATTAAAATTCCACTCATTATCAAGCATATGTTACAGTGTCAGTGGTTTATCTCAGCAGCATAAGTGCCTGCCTGGCAAGCGTGAGGTGGTGAGTTCAATCCATGGTACAAAAAGAAAAGAAAACAAAACAAGAACCAAAACAAAACAAAACAAAACAAAAAAGCCCCCCAAAAAACCCCAAATTAAGTTTATGTTATAATTCTGTGAAGCAATACTTATTGTTTTCTCATTTTTGTTCAGTATGGGAAATTTTTTAAGAAAAATAAATGTTTCTGCTCACTAAATAACTACTTCTTATTGATGCCACCTGGCATTCTAGGGCAATCAGCACTCTGATTTCAGTTTCTCTGAATGTGAGTAGGGCAATTATTTCACAGAAGTGAAAGTATATACCAGTTCTGCTTTATGATGGGCTTATTCTGTTTAGTTTAATGAGTTCATGATACATCCATTTTGTGCCATGTGTTCGAATTTTATTTCTGCTTGTACAATAGTCCATTGTATATATTTGGCATTTTGTTTAAGCGTTCATGTGACAATGGATATTTGAGTGTCTTCTAGTTTTCTCAAAATAGATATTCAAGTGGTTCCTTTGGCTATTTGCTAAACACTTTTTACTAAATTCCCATTACACTCATCTTCTGAGTGGTATGTGACTTCCAATGTCATCCACATCCAATTTCACCCCCATACAATTATTCAAATTCCAGACTCTGCTTTAGTATTTCACTGTTGCATTTCTAGGGTAACTTCAATGGTCCTTCTGAACCCTCATCTCCCTGTAGAAATGAAGAGCTGCATCCTTTTCTCTGAGTGCAAAAGTTACTAGACACTATTCCTTCCTTCACAAAGAACTGTGTGGCTTGTGGAATAATAGGAGCTTTCCATTTATCTGCAGGATGACTGTAGACCACAGTCATAGCTATTCTCATGACCTGCTTATGATCAAGGTTCCTAACCTGATTTGCAATAGGTCACTGTTATTGTATCTTCATCCTTCACCACAAACTTGTCCTGCACATCTCTTAATGTTTCACAAGTATGGATTCTCTCAAAGAAATGTATCCTCTGAACCACAGAAAATAATCTGAAAGGATGATGAGTTCTTTGTTCATTGGGATTGGGTTCCAGCTGTAACAAATACCAGGAAGTCAATGTTTATAATTAGTAGCTAACCTTCCTTGTTTTATAAAAAGATTCCTGCTAAATAATTGAAAGCAAATCTCAATCTCATGATCACGAGGTTTTCTGTATTGACCAATTGTTCATTCATCCTGAGCTAATATTTGTGTTTGTCTGAATTGTACTTCAAGTCATCAACTAGACATCCAATAACAAATAACAGGACATGTAAATATGGATATATACTGTAAATATTTTTAGTAAACTGCATTTCTTCAATGTTTTAAATGTATGAAAGAGAGAAGTCAGGTGTGTGGACATGCCTGTAATCCTAGCACTTTGGCGGCTGAGGCAGAAGATTTGTATGAATTTAAGGACAGTCTGAACTACAGTGAGACCCTGGCTCATAAGAGAAAAAATCTTTGGGCTGAGGATTGCAGCTCAGCAGCACAGTGCCTGGAGATCAGAAGTCCCTGAGTTCAATTTTTGGTGCAGCAGGAGAGGAGAGGCCAGGCAATGTGGCACACACTTGTAGTCTCAGTACTTGGGATGGTGAAGCAGATCACTGTGAGTTCAAGGCCTGCCTAAATTGCATAGTGAGAACCCACCTCAAACGGATGAAAATAAAACATGGAAGAGCCAAGTGCAGTGGCACACACTGTGCACTTAGGAGACAGGCAGAAAATAGTGCCTTTGTCATAGACTGCATAACTCATTGTTCCTCTTGCGTCCTTCTTAGAGTTATATCTCATTCCAAAGGAACTTTGTCAATGCACTCCTTTCTCACAGTACCTATTGCCACATCTGTTTTTCTGAAGGAAAATGAGTGCCATGCTCCATGCTCTGCACAGCACAGTGCCTTGTCTGGTCTGCAGAGCACATTGCAGTCATGTGGTGCACCAATGAGGGTTACAGCCATTGCCTCTCTCACACAGGCAGTTTATGATTCTCTTTCCTTTCCAACTATGGGAAATGTCACTATGTGTCTTCATTATTCACCAATGACTTGTTATGCAATTCTGTCAGAATTACACATCCTACAACCCTGACAGGGAAAGGTCATCTTTTAAATCACACAACATGACTTGACAGGAAGATGAGCTCTGTGTTCCTGATTTTATTTGCCGGTGCCTCTATCACTGGAAGGTCTGGCAAGTGCTGGCAGAGCAGCTCTTTACATTACAGACAAAACAATCACAAACTTTCCCTCTTGAGCTATTCAAGTAAGTCATCACAAAAGGAAATAGATATTATAATCAGTGCTCCAGAACTTTGCTGCCTTGAGCCATTGTGAAGTCATTAAGAATATGTTTTGGAAACGATCAAATTTCAAGTCCAGCAGGGAGTGAGCAGTGCATACTCAATTTTACATTTGAAAAGCATTTTACATTTTAAATGATTTTAGATACATAGAACACTTCCCAGGAGAGCACAGGGAGCCTGCCCCATCATTCCTTGTTCAGATTTCATTAGTGTCCCCTAATGCTTATTTTGCTCCAGGATATCATCAGGGAGAACACATAACTCAGTAATCACTCACCACAATTGCTTAGGCTTCTCTTGGATTTGATGGTGCCCGAAAGTGTTTTTGCTTTGTTTTGTATTTTTAATGGTCTTGAACTTTTCTTGGAATCCAACTCAAGGATTGTGAGAGTATTTTTATTAAAAACTTAAGTAAAGATTACATTAAAAATTAATGTGATATTGAGATAATGTGCTCACAAGTATTTCTTTTGTTTTTCATTTTTAAAATTTTATTTTAAAAGAAGAATAAAAGAAAATTAAGTCAAAATAGATAAAACAATAAGAAAACATACAATACAGAGTTTGAAAAAAAGGAAAAATGTTAGCATAGTGATATCAGTAGTTGATACATTACATCTTAATGATAGTTGTTAGTTACAAAAGTTAAAGCATAAAAAGTGGCTAGACATTCAACCATAGACACCACAGACTCTTCTGTTCAATGATCTAAAAAACTCCATAATGTGGTCATCTATTTTATACACTATACATAGTGTTTTACCCTTTGGAGCACTTTCCTTCCATTTCCCTTTTACAATATCTATTTTATTGATTATAATTTTATACCTATTATACTTTTAAATCTATTATACATTATGGATACTATTATTCTGTCCATTTTTGTTACATTAATGCAAGTATTTGTGGAATTGCATTTATAATATTTTGTTGCATTTCACAAAAAATGAGCATATATATAGTTGTTTTTTGAATATTAACCTTTTATCTTGAGTTCTTACTAAATTCTGAATTATTGTACCATAGATTCCTATAGATTTTATAAGAACTTCAAATAAATTTACCTCTTTCCTCTTTAAAAACATAATCAAGACGCCAGAAATGCAACAGAAGAAAAGAATTATAAAAGCTGTTAAATAAAAGACCCCCAATCACCTATCAAGGAAAAAACATCAGAATCATGACAGACTTCTTACCAGAAACCATCAAATCAAGAAGAGCTTGGAGTGAAGTATTTCAAGTCCTGGAAGAAAACAACTTCCAACACAGATTTATTTACCCTGAAAAATTACCTTTCAAAATTAATGGAGAAACAAGATACTTCCATGACAAAGAACAACTAATGAAATTCATGACCACCAAACCAACCCTACAAAAAATACTGAAGAACATTCTAGAGGCAGAGAAACAAAAGACAATAGTCTCAGGAACAGTGGCAGAGGAGGCTCACCACGTAGACAGTAGAATTAAGGTGAGTTAATCATAACCAATGGCAGGAAAATAGCATGACAGAGATGAGGGAGAGAAAGTTGGCCATAATTTCTAATACATATGGTCTCAGTTCACCAATAAAAAGAAACAGAGGTAAAGTAGATCAGGAGACAGGGTCCATCAATATGCTTTATACAAGAACCACATGTAACTCAAAATCGAGTTTATAGACTGAAAGTAAAAGGTGAGAAATCAATGCTCTGTGTGACAGGGAATCAGAAAGTGTGGTAGCTTGCCCATTAGTTTTAGATTGGTTAGAAAGGCATGGCACTTTTATATAATGGAAAACTACTCAGCTATAAAGAAAGATAACCTTGAGGCTCTTGTAGGTGGATGGATCAACTTGACATCCTGCTCAGGTGTCAAAAGGTTCAGAGTCACATAGATGAATAGCATGTTGTCTTTCTAGTATAAAACTAAAGGAGTTAGTTATTGGGATCCAAAATGTACACTACATCCTGGGCACCTGATAGGGGAGGAGGTATCTAAAAAAGGGTATAAAGTGGCCATTGTTAATCAGTTATCATGATTTGAACCCCACATTCTTTTCATTGTTCTGCCCACTTTGGTATAATTCCATTTCAGTGTGTCTAACTTTATTATATTTGATGGCATGGACATCTATTTCAAAGATAACAAAATATTTTATGGCAGCTCGATTTTTGACTTCCTATTAGCTTTTATTGCTTTCCCTGTTTTGTTTTGACTGATTTCACTCTATTATTTTGTTTGATTGTATCATGTCTGATGATATAGGCAACTACTTTGAAGATAATAAGATGCATTAAGATACCCATTGTGGTTTTACTATTACCTACTTTGAAGTGCTGTAAAGTCTCTATTTTTAAATTTTTACCGATTTTATTTGGTACTATTTTGTTTGATTTTTTAGTATGCTATATCTTTATTTTATTATTTTCCAGAGAATAAACCAAGGAGGACAGAACAGCAGATCAGAACAGAACCATGTAAGCAACACAGCACTTCACAACAAGACAACTGGATATTAACTGTAGCTACCATAATGTCTCTTTCCTTGAAATAGTTGAGAATAGCTTTACACAAAATAATATCAAACATAAAAAAGTAATACCATTAAAGAGAGTGAAAACATTTCAATGCATTCTGAGCCAAATAACAGAAAATGAATAATGGCTACTATAATATCTCATTTTCCATAAAATATTTGTTTATACTATCATACATATTAAAATCCAATAAGACACAACATGATAGAATCAATGGTAATAGAAGAACCAAAGCGTGGTAGGACTTCAAAGCAAGATGATATGAAATCAGTAATGGCTGTCATATTTTCTTGTTCTCTTCAAAGAGGATGAACATTTTTTCATGTATTTATTTGTGATTCGTATTTCTTCATCCAAGAACTGTGTGTTCATCTTGGATGCCCATGTTTGGATTGGATCTTTGAATTTTAGGGGTCTGATTTTTTAAATTCTTTATAAGTTCTAGACACAATTCCTTTGTCTGAGGAACACTTCACAAAGATTTTTTTCCCCGTTTGTGAGTTTTATTTTCACTATGCTGGAGAGTTTTTCTGACATGCAAAATAGGAGGTGATCCCAGTTATTGATTCTGGGAAGTATTTCCCATGTGGTTTGGTTGATGTTCATGAATTCTCTACTTACCACTATGTCTTCAAGATTTTTACCTATTTGTCTTCCAACAGATTTAGTGTTTCTGTTTTAAAATTTAGATCTTTGTGATTTTGTTATTAGTGTATAGAAATGCTATTGATTTTTGAGTATTGACTTTGTATCCAGCTACATTCCTTAATTTCGTTATTATATCTATGAGTCTTTCAATGGAGTTTTGTGGTCTTCTATGTAAAGTATGATGTTGTCTGCAAATAATGATACTTTAACTGCCCGTTCTCCTATGTTTTCTCTTGATTTCTCTCGTCTAATTGCTCTGGCTAGAATTTTCAGAGGTATGTTGAATAGGAGCAGTGATAAGGGACATCCTTGTCTTGTGCCTGATTTCAAGGTAAAGGCTGTCAGTTTTTGGCCGTTTAACATGATGTTGGCTGTTGGTTTTTCATACATGGCTTTTATCATATTGAGTTAAAGACCATCTATTCCAATTCTCTGTAAGGTTGTTATCATGAATAAGTGTTGGATCTTATCAAAAGATTTTTCTGCATCTATAGAAATGATTATGTGATTCTTACTTTTGGCACTATTGATATGGTGGATTATATTTATTGATTTAAATATGTTGAACCATCCCTACATGCCTGGGTTAAATTCCACTTTGTCATGGTGTATAATGTTCTTAATGATTTGCTGCATCCTGCTTGCCAAAATTTATTGAGCATTTTTTGCATCTATGTTCATTATGGAGATGGGACTGGAGTTCTCTTTTTTAGCTGGGTCTTTCTCAGGTTTTGGTACTAGAGTAATATTTGCTTCCAAAAATGACTTATGGCAAACTGCTTCCCTTTCAATTTCATTGAAGAGTTTGAGGAGTGTTGGCATTAAGTCTTCTTTGCATTTCTTGTAGAATTCTGCAGTGAAGACATCTGGGCCTGGGCTTTTCTTTGTTGGTAAGGACTTAATTACATTTTTAATTTCATTGATAGAATTTGGGTTATTCAGTAGTTTTACATCTTCTTGATCCAGATTTGGTGTTTCATATGTTTCTAGGAATCTGTCCATTTCTTCTGTGTTACCTAACCTATGAGAGTAGTGGTTTTGAAAGAGGTGTTGATGCTGTTTTGTATATCCACAGAGTTGGTAGGGATTTCACATTTTTCATTCCATATCACTTGAATTTGAGTCTTATGTTTCATTTTTCAAATAGGTTGGCTAAGGGTTTATCAATTTTATTTATTCTTTCAAAGAACCAACTCTGATTCATTGATTCTTTTTATTTTTTCTTAGTCTCTATTGCATTAATTTCTGTTCTGGTTCTAATAATTTACTCCCTTTTTGGCTTTGTTCTTGGCTTGCTCTTCTTTCTGTGGCTATCTGAGGTGTACTATCAGGTTGTTTTTTTGTGTTCATTTTGTTTTTCTAATGTGGGAACTCAGTGCAATAAATTTTCCACCAAGTGCCATTTTACTTGCATCCCACAGGTCCCAGGATGTTGTATTTGTATTTTTGTTTGCTTATAGATATTGTTTTAATTTCTTCTTTAATTTCCTCTGTGACCCACTGATTGCTCAAGAGTGTATTATTCAATTTCCATGTGTATGTGGGGTTTTCGCCTTTTCTTTTTATCATTAATTTCTACTTTCATGGTGTTATGATCCAATAACATGCACGGGACAATTTCAATTCTTTTGTATTTAGTTAAATATGTTCTGTGGGCTAGTATATGGTCTATTTTAGAGAATGTCCCGTGTACTGCTGAGAAGAAACTATATTCTGATGTTGTTGGATGGAACACTCTGTATATATCTATCAAATCCATTTGTTCATAGGTGTGACTCAGTTCTGTTATTTCTTTGCTGATTTTCTGTGTAGTTGATCTGTCCGTTTATGTCAATGGCATGTTAAGGTCTCCTGTTATAATTGTGTTATTGCTGATTTGATTTTTTATTTTTGTTATTACTTGCTTTGTGTAGCTGTGTGCTCTGGAATTTGGTGCATATATATTTATGATTGTTATCTCTTCCTCTTTCAGTTTTCCCCTAAGTACTATGTAGTGACCTTCTTTATCTCTTTAGATCTTTCTTGGTTTGAAGTTCACATTCTCTGTAAACAGAATAGCTATTCCCACTTTTTTTGGTTTTCTGTTGCTTGGAGTATTGTTTTCCATCCTTTCCCTTTTGGTCTATGAATATTCTTTTGGGTTAGATGGGTTTCCTGTACACAGCATAAGGTTGGGTGTTGTTTTCTGATCCATTGTGCCAGTCTCTTTCTTTTAATTGGGGAATTGCTGAATAACAATATATAACTGTTATATATTGGTTTGTTGTTGACATGTTATTTTTCTGCTGTTGCATGTTTACCTTTCCATTCTGTTTAATTTTCTGCCTTGCTTAGTGGTTTTTTTCCTATGTGTGTCTAGAATGTCTTTCAGTATTCTTTGCAAGGTTGATTTTATGATCATGAAGTTCTCCAGCTGTTCTTTGTAATGGAAATATCTTATTTCCCCATCCATTTTGAAGGACAGTTTTGTAGTGTACATCAGTCTGTGTTGGAAGTCGTTTTCCTTTAAAGTCTGAAATACTTTACTCCTTGCTCTTCTTGACTTCATTGTGTGTGTTGAGAAGTGTGCTGTGATTCTGATAAGCTTTTCTTTATAGGTGATCTGTCTTTTCTTTCTAACAGTTTTAATATTCCATTCTTATGTTTGACCTCTAGGATGTAGATTATTATATGTCTGGGTGTTCTTTTGTTTTGGTTATGGCTATTTGGAGTTCTATATGCTTCACTAATCCATATGTCAGTTTTCATTATCACATGTGGGAAACTTTTAGCTATTACTTCTGTAAATAACCTCTTGGTATCATTAGCATTGTCCCTTTCTTTTTTCATTTATCCCTATTAATCTCATGTTGTTTTTCTTTACATCATCTTGTAGCTCTTGATTGTTATTTCTTAATTCCTTGTTATTTTTGAAAGATCTTTTATTTCTTGTTCACTAGCTGAAATCTTATCTTCGAGGTCTGAAATTATATCTTCATTTTTGTTTAGGCAGTTTTGGCAAGTTTTAATAGAATTTTTATTTTCTGTATATCTCTTTGAATCTGCTTCATGCATTCTGTTTGTTTCTTGTACTGTTCAATTAGGGCTTCTATCTTTTTGCTTTATTCCTCTAAATTTTTAGCTGTTTCTTTTTTGGATGTGTTCTGCATTTCACTTATTTTGTCATTTTTTTCTTTATCTGGGAGATTATTTCTGATTTGATTTTCTTCATAGCTTCCCAGAGTTGCTTCTTTATTTCAGTTGATATCATTTCAGGTGTTTCATGTGTATGGCTTATATTTTCTTCTATGTACATGACACCTAGGCTTTTTTGGGTTGTGCTGGCGGTTTGAGGTTGCATTTTGGTCTCTCATTTGTCATTTTCCTATATTTCTGATATAGGAAATATAGGCCTTTCATCTTGTCATTTCCCTATATTTCTGATGTTCCAAGTCTTCCTGCAGGCATATTAGAAATCACCTCCTGTGCTCTGACCTCCACAGGCTGAATAATGGTTGCTGAGCATGGTCCACTCAGGCCCACGAAAACTCCTGAGCCTAGTCCAGTGTTTTAGGGGGCTGAGTGCACACTTCACCACTGGGAGCAATGGTCACAAAGTCTGCACAGGCCAGTGCAAGAGGGGTTGGAACTTACCTTGCGTGGCTTTGGCTCCCCAGATTGTATGAAAGTCACTGTGTGTGGTACACTCAGGACCACAAAACTTCCTGAGACTAGTCCAGTGTTTTAGAGACCAGGGTGGACACTTAACTGCTGGGCATGATAGTCTTAAAGTCTCCCTGCATTAGCACTGGTGGGCTGGAACACACCTTGCATGGCCTTGGCTCCTCAGGCTGCAAGAAGTTTGCTGGGTGTGATCCACTCAGGGCCATGAAATTCCTGAGCCTAGTCCAGTGTTCCAGGAAGACAGGCACACGCTCAACTACTCGGAGTGATGGTCCTAAAGTCTTCCCAGGCCAGCACCTTCATCTGGAACTCTTCTCACAGAGTCTTGAATCCCCAGATTGTAAGAAGATCCTCCATGCTCTTTTTAATTTGATGGTTTGTGTTAAGAAGTCTGTTGTGAGTTTGATGAGTTTTTCTTTATAGGTGATCTGTTTCTTTTCTCTGAGTGCTTGTAATATTCTGTTTTGTGTTTGATTTCTGGAATCTTGATTATTACATATCTGGGTGTAGATCTGTCTTGGCTGTAGCTGGCTGGACTTCTTTATGCCTCATATATCTGAACATTTCCTATGCTTGAGAAGTTTTCCTTAATTATTTCTGTGAATAGCCTTTTTATTTCATTTGTGTTTATCCTTACTTCTTCACTCACATTTTTTATTCTTAAGATACAGATCCTCTTGTCATCTTCTAGCATTTGTATTGTTACTTTGGTTCTTTGATATTTTTAAGAGATCTTTCATTTTGTGATCACACATTGCAAACCTGTATTGAAGTTTTGATAGTCTGTCTTTAGTTTCTTTCAAGGATTTTTGCCAACTTTCAATGGAGTTTTCAATTTCCTGGTAATCTCTTTGAATCTGTTTCATGTATTCTAGATTTTTTTATGTAGTTCATTGAAGGTTTTCCTCCTTTTTCTGTGCTCCTCTATGATTCCATCTGTGACTTCTTGAGAGGTGTTTAGCACTTCTTTTATGAATATTCTTATATCTTGCTTTACTTGCATAAATATTTCTGTTTTGAGTTCTTCTGTAATGTCATGAAGATATTCCTTTTTAAAAATTTTTTTATTTAAAGAGAACAAAAGAAAAAGGATAGAAGTATTACACAATTTCAAGAAAACAAGATAAACAGTAAGAAATCACTAGTTGATAAATTACATATTGTTCTTTTAAAAATAGTTTTTCAAGTTACAAAATTAAAGCACACAAAGCGGTCACTCATGCAGTGAGAGTGCAAAAATATCTGTTCAACAATCCAACAAGAACCTAGATATATGGTTATAAATCCCACACACCTAAAGATACATGCAACTATACCTTTTATAGTGCTTCCTATTTCCTCTTTCTTACAATAGCAATTATACATTTTAAAATGTTATTTAAAGAGAAGAAAAAAATTAAAATAGAAAAAAAGGGTACAAACAATACAGAATTCCAAAAGAAAGAAAGAGAAAGAAAGAAAAAAAGAAAAATGAGAAAAATCCCCACTAAGAAATCAGTAGTTTATAAATTATTTACTGTCATCCTGGATGTGGTTGTTCAGGTTACAAAGTTAAAAGGTACATAGTAAACATTCAAAAAGTCAGACTACAACTGTTCTGCTAAAAGTTCCAACAAAGATTCAGCAATATGGTCATCTATTTTACACACTCAAACATATATGCAGTTGTATTCCTTAGAGCACTTTCTTTTCCTCTCTTTTTTACAATAGCAATTACACATTTTGGTTTTATTACACTTGTAGTTCTTATTTACTTTTTACATTAGAGACACAATGTGATATTTATAAATATAATTCTTATTTATTTCACAAATGAGGATAGTCTCAAGTTGTCTCCATTTAGCTATGAAGGCCTCAAGATCATCCTTTTTTATAGCTGAGTAATATTCCAATGTATAAAAATGCCACATCTTTTTCATCCACTCTGCAGTATCTGGGCATCTTGGTTGTTTCCAGGATTTAGCTATTACTAATTGTGCCACTATGAATATGGGTGCACATATATCCCTGTCATATGAACTCTTCAGTTCTTCTGGGAAAATACCCAAGAGGTGAATAGCTGGATTGAATGGGGCTTCCAATCCTAGTCTTCTGAGAATTCTCCATATGTATTTCCACAATGGTTGCACCAGTCTACATTCCCACCAACAATGGAGCAGTGTTCCTTTAGTCCCACATCCTTGCCAACATTCATTATCAGTTGATTTCTTGATGGCAGCTATTCTTTTTGGAGTAAGGTGGAATCTCAATATTGTTTTAACTTGCATTTCTCGAATGACCAGTGTTGCTGAACATTTGTTCATGTATTTATTTGCCATTTGTATATCCTTCTCTGAGAACTGAGTGTTCATCTCAGATACCCATTTTTGGAGAGGGTCTTTGAATTTGGGAGGCTTGATGTTTTTCAAATCTTTATATGTTCTAGACAGATGTCCTTTGTCTGAGGGTTTGCTGACTAAAATTCTTTCCCACTGTGTGGGTTTTCTTTTCACTGTGTTGGTGATTTCCTTCGAAGTGCAGAGACTTTTCAATAATACGAGATCCAAATTATTGATTCTTTGAAGTGTTTCCTGTGCAATTTGCATTTGTTCATGAATTCTCTGCTTACCCCTATGTCTCCAAGACTCCTACCTACCTTGTCTTCCAGTAGATTTAGTGTTTCTGTTTTAATATTGAGGTCTTTGATCCATTTAGACTTTAGTTTTGTGCATGGTGATATGCATGGTTCTAGTTTCAGTCTTCGGCATGTGGAGAGCCAATTTTTCCAACACCATTTATTAAAGAGACTATCCTTCTTCCAGTGGACATATTTAGCCATTTTGTCAAATATCAGGTGGCTGAGTGTCTTTGTAGTTGTGCTTGCATCTTCTAATCTGTTCCATTGATCCTCAGGTCTATTTCTTTGCCAGTACCAATCTGATTTTATCCCTGTGGCTTTATAGTACTGTTTCAAGTCAGGAATTGAGATGCCTACTGTTTTGCTTTTGTTGCTTAGAATTTCCTTTGCGATTCTAGGTTTCTTCTGTTTCCAAATGAATTTTAGGTGTGTTTTCTCTAGATCTGTGAGGTATGTCAATGGCATTTTGATTGGGATTGCGTCAAATCTGTATAAATGTTTTGGGAGTATGGCCATTTACACAGTGTTCGTTCTTCCTAACCAAGAGCAAAGAATGTCCTTCCATTTTCTAATATCCTCTTCAATCTCCTTTTTCAGCATAGTATAATTTTCAGCATATAGGTCTTTTACATTATTAGGTTGATTCGTATTTCATTTTTTACATGTTATTGTAAAGGGTGATATTTCCATAATTTCTCTCTCAGTGAGTTTTTTTTTGTGTACAAGAATGGTATTGATTTTTGAGCATTGACTTTGTATCAAGCTACACTGATGAACTTGTTTATTACCTCTAGCAGTCTTTAAATGGAGATTTTTGGGTCTTCTATATAGAGTGTCATGTCATCTGCAAATAGTAATAATTTAACTTCTTCCTTTCCTATCTGTACTCCTTTTAGTTTTCTCTCTTGTCTGATTGCCCTGGCTAATGTTTCCAGAACTATGTTGAAAAAGAGTGGTGAGAGTGGACATCCTTGTCTTGTTCCTGATTTTAAAATGAAAGCTTTCAGTTTTTGTCCATTTAATATAATGTTGGCTGTTGTTTTGTCATAGATGACCTTTATAAAGTTGAGATAGACACCCTGTGTTCTGAGTTTCTGAAGGGTTTTTATCAAGAACATGTGTTGGACTTTGTCAAAAGCTTTTTCTGCATCTATTGAGATGACCGTGTGTTTTTTGTTTTTGGCTCTGTTGATGTGGTGTATTACATTTATTAATTTGTGTATGTTAAACCATCCCTGCATTCCTGGAATTAACCCCTCTTGGTCATGATGTATAATCTTCTTGATGATGTGCTGCATTCCGTTTGCCAGTATTTTGTTGAGAATCTTTGCATCAATGTTCATTAGTGAGATTGTCCTATAGTTCTCTTTTTTGGTTGGATCTTTCTCTGGTTTTAGTATCAGAGCAGTACTTGCTCCAGGAATGATTTAGGGAGGATTGCTTTTTTCTCAATTTCATTGAAGAGTTTAAGGAGTACTGACATCACATCTTCTCTAAATTTCTTGCTCAATTCAGCTGTGATTCCATCTGGAACAGCGATTATCTTTTTTGGTAAGTTTTTAGTTAGATTTTCAATTTCAATAGCTGATATTGTTTTGTTCAAAATTGCTATATTGTCGTGGTTGAGCTTTGGTAGTTCATATGTTTCTAGAAATCTGTCCATTTGCTCTGTGTTTTCCAGTCTTTGGGAGTAGAGATTTTCAAAGTCGGTATTCATGATCTTTTGAATTTCCATGGGATCTGTAGTAATTTCTCCCTATTCAGTTCTTATTGCATGAATTTAGGTTTTTTTTTTGTCTCTTTCTGTTTATAAGGTTAGCTTGGGGTTTGTCAATTTTGCTTATTGTCTCAAAACACCAGCTTTTTAATTCATTTATTCTTTGTATAGTTTTTTTAGTTTCAGTTGCATCAAGTTCTGCTCAAATCTTTGCAATTTCCTCTCTTCTATGAGCTTTGTGTTTAGCTTGCCCTTCTTTTTCTAGAAGCTTGCGCCAGAGTGCTAGGTTATTTGTGCTCATTCTGTTTTCTTGATATGACAGTTTATTGCTATATATTTCCCTCTTAAGGCTGCTTTCGTTGCATCCCACAGATTTCAGTATGTTGTTTCTACATTATCATTGAATTGTAGGTATTGCTTTATTTCCTTTTTAGTTTCATCTTTAGCCCACTGGTTGTTCAAAAGGTTGTTATTTAATTTCTATATATTTATGCAGGTTTTACAATTTCTTTTGCCATTAATTTCCAATTTCAGTGCAGTATGGTCAGTTATTATGCATGGTATGATTTCAATACCTTTGCATTTGCTTAAGAATGTTTTATGGGATAATACATTGTCTATTTTGGAGAATGTCCCATGTGCAGCTGAGAAGAATTTGTATTCTGATGTGGTTGGGTGGAACACTCTGTAAACATCTACTAAATCCAATTGCTCACAGGTATGATTCAGGTTCTGTTATTTCTTTTTTATATTTAAAGAGAAACAAAAGTGTGTAAAGGGTAGAGGTAATACAGAATTCAAAAAAAAGATAAGCAATAAGAAATCACTACTTAATGCATTTTGTCCTCTTAGAAATATATGCTCAAGTTACAAAATTAAAGCATACAAATTAGATAGTCAAACAGTGAGAATGTAGACAGCTATGCATGCATGAATCTCTGTATGTATTTCTATACTTTCTGTATTAGAGGGAAAAACAAAATTTAGCAAGACAAAGGAAAACAAATTCCTATAAAAACATGAAACAAAAAAGTCATATAAAACCAAAGTACAAGGTGATCTACAATGATTACTGTGTTGTTTCTTACTGTCTTCAAAGAATGTCTTTATCATCAGGCATAATTGATTATGCCAGTATGATTGAGTATAGCAGTAAATAACAATATTAGTAAAAATAAAGTATTGTAGACAATATTAAACTTCAAAGGCATGGAATAATCAAACCATACTGAATATTCTAGTGGATTCTGCCATCTTAAGTGCAGTTGCCTATGCTCTCAGACTTGATATTATCAACCACGACAGCTTTAAATAAAATCTATCAATACAAAACAGTGATCCAACAAACCAGGTTCAATTATGATCAGTCATGGTAAAACAGTGTAGGCTTTACAGAGATTTAGATTAAGTTAATAGGAAATTAAGGATGATTACCATACTATGTCCTGTCATTTTGGGATTACTGTCTGTGCCCTCAAATCTAGTACAGGTAGAATGACTGGAACAGCATATAACACATTTAAGCCGAGTAGTGTGAGTAATGTGGGTTTTAAATCCTGGTGCACTATTTACAATATAGTGTATCAAGGCCATCTATGATAGAGTTCCTAGTTATCCTTCTCTGCCTCATTTCAGTTATGCTATTTTTCTGCCTTTTTCTAGTTTTCTCCTTCATTCTACTGCCTGCCATACTCATTGAGGCCTTTCTGCCACGGTTCTTAAAATCCTGGTATTTTTTTTCTCTCTCTAGAATGTCCTTCAGTATTCTCTGTAGCATTGGATTGGTGGTCACAAACTCTCTCAGTTCCTCTTTGTCACGGAAGCATCTTGTTCTCCATCAACTTCTAGTGATAGTTTGCAGGGTACATCAATCTCGGCCGGAGGTTATTTTCTTTCAGGGCTTGGAACACTTTGCCCCAACCTCTTCTTGATCTGATGGTCTGTGACATGAGTTCTTATTAAGAAAATTATACACAAAACTAGAAATTTGTTTAAGTCATGCAGCATCCTGATACACCTATAAAATGCTGCTCTTTTGCTTCAAGTGCTATAGATAATGAGACTTAAAACTGAAAAGAGTCTTGCATTTAGACTTACAATACAGTTATGTTATTAAAGACCACCTCTTTAAATCACATAGCCAAAACCTAAGTTGCCACTATTTGGATAGATAAAGCACTGTGACAACTCTTTAAGGCAACTGAGAATTTGGCAGCTATATAGACTTTGTTCTAACACTCACAAGTAAAGCTATTGTAAGTACATCTGGCTTATAACTTTGTTTCTTCATCCTGAAGGTTGAATTTTACAGACTCGATGCTGGCACGATATGTTCCCCACACAGGGAGCCTAAGCTGCATCACCACTCATAGTGTTAGGGCTCTGCAAAGCCCTGTGTCAACACACCAAAACACATACCAATTCTGTCTCTGCATGTCAGGGAGCAGGAGGATGAGTATGTGTAAGCTCGGGGTGCTGGTTTGTGCTGGCTCAAAGCAGTCTTTGGACCCAACCATTTGGGTACAGTTCTTGTCTATGCCACCTGTTAGCCATGTGGCCTTAAACTAATTACTAAAATCTTTCCTCTGCCTCAATTTCTTATCAATAATATGGGTACAAAAATGCTGCTTACCTTGATGAAGAAGTTCAGATGGCCATGCAATGCACGTAGAACAAGCTTTGGTGCACACACACTGTGCTATCTAAGCAATGGCTACTGCTTTTAACCATAGACCAGCAATAAAGCATGTGGTGTGTTATTATAACTACTACTATGTAATCTTACCAAGATATATATCTCCAACTGATCATCAATGTACTCACCCCAACTGTAACTACAACTATACATGTTATCACAAGGTCTCTATTTGATTATTAATTTACCCAAAGTCTCAGTCCATGGGTAAAGTCGTTGGTCTTTCACTCCAAGTGCCACTGGCAGGATACCTACTGAAACAGATCTCACACTCTGGCCACCTGGGTGTGCAGCTCTCGGTTGAGCATCAGGCCCAGGCACCGGTTCACTTCTTCTCCTCACCAGCAGTGGAGTACCTAACTTCAGAGCAGAAGGGGTCACTTCAATTT
This sequence comes from Hydrochoerus hydrochaeris, assembly GCA_004027455.1. Taxonomy (NCBI): domain Eukaryota; kingdom Metazoa; phylum Chordata; class Mammalia; order Rodentia; family Hydrochaeridae; genus Hydrochoerus; species Hydrochoerus hydrochaeris. Next base: position 52,057 of record PVLA01009360.1, on the reverse strand, counting down.
CCACACCGGCTGGTTTAAATGCAGCCAGTTGGGCAGCCACTTCTGTCTCCCAAGCATCAGGGCTCTGCCAATCTGCAGGGTTTCCTCCAGGGCTCTCAATATTGTGGGGTGGTTCCTGCATGTCAAACACAGCATTCAGCTCTGATTTTTTCTCTCTAGTCAGGCAGTGTAGACAAGATCCTGATGGTACTGCTTTATCTTTGTCTTCTACAACATCTGCCAAGACATCATCTGGATCCAGGATTCCTCTATCTGTGTACTCTAAGTGATGAATCTTCACCCAGTAACTAGGATCCTTCTCGCGAGCCTTCAGGTATGGCGCCTATGCCCACTGGGTCAGCTCCCGCACGTGTAGCCAGCCCTGCTGGCAGGGCACCTGGACGCTGGTCCCACCAAAGCACATGGCCACCTTCATCACGCCACGAGGTGCTCGGACCGGCCCAGCGGCTTGGGAGACCGTGGCACGGCACGGGAGGGGCCGGCCTGGTGGCAGGGGGCTGAGCGTGGGGCGGACCGGCCTGCCCCTGTTATTTCTTTGCTGACTTTTTTCTAGTTGATCTCTTTGTGACAATGGGCTGTTAATATCTCCTGTTATAACTGTGTTCTTGTGTATTTGGTCTTTCATGTGCATTAGTATCTGTCTTATATTGTTGGGTGCTCCTGTATTTGGTGCATATATATTTATAATTGTTGGTTCTTCCTCTTGAATTTTTCCACTAACAAGTATGTAGTGATCTTCTCTATATCTTTTAATCATTTTAGGTTTGAAGTTCACATTGTCTGCAAATAGAATATCTACCCCTGCTTTTTTCTGGATTCCTGTTGCATGGAATACTGTTTTCCATCCTTTGACTTTTAATCTATGAGTTTCCTTTTGGGTCATATGTGTTTCTTGTATATAGCATATTGTGGGATCCTGTTTTTTGGTCCATTCTGTCAATCTATTTCCTTTTATAGGTGAGTTGAGGCCATTTACATTTATGGATATCACTGATATGTATTGGCTTGACTTTGCCATGTTAGGTTCCAGTTGTTTCTTTCTGCTTTCACCCTTATTTAATTGCTTATCCTACCTGGTCGATTCTTTCTGTTGTTGTTTTGGGGATTGTGGTCATTTTTATCTCTGTCTTGTATGTTTTTCAGTACTCTTTCTAGGGTTGGTTTGGTGGATGTGAATTTCTTCAGTTGTGCTTTGTCATGGAAGTATCTTGTTTCTGCATTAAATTTGAATGAAAATTTTGCTGAGTACATCAGTCTGGGTTGAAAGTTGTTTTCTTTCAGGGTTTGAAATACCTCACTCCAAGTTCTTCTTTACTTGAGGGCTTGTGCTGAAAAGTCTGCCGTGATTCTAATGGTCTTTCCTTGATAGTTGAGTTGTGTCTTTTCTCTGACACTTTCAGTATTCTCTTTTTATACTGTATGTCTGAGATCTTAATTATTATGTGTCTGGGTGTGGATTTATGTTGATTGTTACTGTTTGGTGTTCTATAGGCCTCACTTATCTGCATATCAGATTCTTTCCACGTGTTTGGGAAATTTTCTGCTATTATTTCTGTAAATGCTTTATGTACGTCATTTGCCTGGACTCCTGTGTCTTCACTAATGCCCATTATTCTTATATTGTTGCTCTTGGCATCATCATGAAGCTTCTGGATTGTCATTTCATGCTGCTTTGTTATTTTCAAAATTTCTATCCTTTCTTGATCACTAATTGTGATCCTGTCCTCAAGGTCTGAAATCCTATCCTCAGCTTCCTTTAGGTGGTTTTACACACTTTAAGTAGAACTTTTTGTTTCTTGGATGTCTCTTTGAGTTTGTTTCATGCATTCTGCTTGTTTTCTATATTCATTCAAGTTTCAATCAGTTTCCCATGCTGATGTACTTTTTTCTCTAGTTATTTTTTAGCTGCCCTCCTCCTTGATGTTCCTGGTGGCAGAGTGGGCCCTTGGGGGAGGTTTCAGGTAGCTTATGTCTGATGCAGGCTTTGTAGATTTTCCTGGTGGCAAGGCGGCCCCACGGGTGCATTCCAGGCAACTTATGCCTGATGCGTGCTTCCACTATGTTCCTGGTGGCAGGGCAGGCTCTCAGGGGAGGTTCCAGGCAGCTTAAGCCTGATGCAGTCTTCCTTGATGTTCCCGGTGGTAGAGTGGGCCCTTGAGGGAGGTTCCAGGCAGCCTATGCCTGATGTGGGCTTTCTAGATGTTCCCTGTGCAGGATGTGCCCATGGGGGAGGTTCCAGGCATCTTTCCTCTGATGTAGCATTCCACTAATTTCCAGGTGGCAAGTCGGACCCTCGGGGGAGGTTCCAGCAGCCTATATCTGATGTGGGCTTTCTAGGTGTTTCCAGGGCAGGGTGGGCCTATGGGGCGGTTCCAGGAAGCTTACCCCTGATGCAGGCTTGCACTAAGTTCCCTGTGGCAGGGCGTGCCCTCAGGGGAGTTTCCAGGCAGCCTACGCCTAATGCAGGCTTTCTAAATGTTCCCAGTGGCAGGAGGATGATATTTGTTTATGTCAGATGATACCATTTCCGATATTGAACGTTTGCTGCCCTTGATCTCTTCTGTGTTTACTTCTCCTGGACCTATATTCCCTGGGTTGGTGGCTGGGAAATTTTTCTTGTTTTTTTCTCTCGTCATGTTTCTGGTTTTTTTCAGACAGGCATATAGTGGAGCTCCCAGGCCCTTCCTGTATTGCTTATGGTCATTCTGAAGCATGCTGGCTAGGGATTCCTGCTCTCTCCTGTTAGCTGTTAATCACTGAGGTACAAGCAGGGGCAGTGCAGGCTGGCGTTTCCCCTCTGAGCCAGTCAGTCACCAGGGTCTTCACCATGTTAAGTGTGTGCTGTGCAGATAAAACTAGTTTGTGACAACTTTAAGGGCAAGTTTTCCCCTGGCTTTGGGTCCCGCTCAGTTGTGGGACCCAGTCCAAGCTGTTTCCATCAATCTACTCCTCACCAGGAGTGGCCAACTGAAGCCACTACAGTTCTGAGTTCATGCCTATCCTGCCCAATTTCAAGATGTCACCCAGCCAGTCTCCCCATCCCGTGGGAGGACCAAATTCCAAGCACTCACCATGAGACAGTGCAGATTTCTGCACAGGCTCCATTCTACATTTCTACACATCCTCCTGCTGAAGTCCGTGGGCTCACCAACCCCCAAATTCAGTGTGACTGCTAGTCGTACTAGCTCCTGTGAGAGCGCCTGCAACTGTGAGTCAGACTGGCTCAGGTGAGAGTATGTCTAGCTCAGCCTTCCATCCACATTTTCCTTTTCTTTTCTTTTTTTTTTGGTTTTGTTTCTTTTTGTTTTGTTTTGTCTTGTGTTCTTTTCTTTTCTTCTTTTTTTTCTGGTAGTTTCTTCCTGCGGTATGGGAATTGCTCTCCTTTCATATGGTTTTCTCCATGCTGTTAAATTCTAGTATTTGAGCTATTTCTCTCAGACAGTTTCTCTCCTTTGCTACTTATCTATCTGACATCTTGCTGCTCTTCCCTTGTGTATGACTTTTAAAGTCCTCTATTTCACTGTCACCTGTTTTTGCTCCTGATGCACTAGCTATTTGAGATTGTATTTTACTTTTTCATTTTGACATTTTCACCTTTTGGACTAATATTTGATTTTTCAATCCCAATAGTCACAACTGTCGGTAGTGTTTATCATAGGGTCCTTCTGTGTGGTTGATGTTTGTCTGATTATTGAGTGCCACAATGAAGAGGAAGGCCAGTCTCCTGAATTTGTCCTGTGGGTCCTGTTGTAGTGAGTCCTTTATTCATCCTGGGCTGACTAGTCTAGGAGTATTGATGTAAGTCAACTTTTAGTTTCTGCTGTTGCTATGTCTTCAGGTTATTACAAGTCACCAGATCTTCCTGTCCACAGTGTTTGTCTCAGCTGAGATTCTACTGTGTGACTGGGTGTCTCATAAGCCCTTTTAATTTTCTCCAAGTTGGGGGAGGCTTTATTGGCACACTCCTCAATCTGCCTGAAGTTCTCTGTGTAGAGGAAGGAGTCCCGTATGCGCTTGCAAAGCTCTTCAAGGTCTTATAGGTGGAGGGAGTTTCATTACTTCTCCCATTTACCCACTGCAGACCTCTATTTTAGGGGCAAATTCACCATAGTGACTGGAGTCTGCTGAGGTCTTCTTTTTGGATGTGGGTTACTGAGTCTCCCATCAACCCAGCATGGTTAATCCACTGAAGTTCAAGGTACTGGGAGGGGAAGTGGGATCTAAACATCAATGGCAATACTGGTTCCAGGAGATGGGGAGGGTCAGCAAGGGCAGGCCAATGGCACAGCATTCCAGGCTGGTGGGCTGTGCAGGAAAAGTGCACAAGCACAAGATCAGAGGGTGTTGAGGCCATCCTCTGGGCTGGTGAGGTTCACAGGTAAAGTGCACAGGTGCAAGGTGTGAGGGTGGCATGGTGATCTTCCAGGTTGGGGGTTGCACAGGAAATGTGTTCTAGTGAAAGTTCTGAGGGTGGCATGGTGATCCTCTGGGCTGGCAGGGCATGCAGGTAAAGCATGCCAGCCCAAGGTCTGAGGGTGACACAGTGGTCCTCCAGGCTGGCCTAACAGTTTATTAATATTCTGTTCTTACATTGCATTTCTGGGATGTTGATTATTATATGTCTGGGTGTAGTTTTATTTTGGTTATGGCTATTTAGAGTTCTATATGCTTCACTTATCTGTGACTCATTTTCCATTCTTATGTTTGGAAAAAATTCAGCTATTACTTATTCAGAATTTTTATATCTGCTTGATTTAGCTTTGGTAATTCATATGTTTCTAGTAATCTTTCCATTTTTTTCTGTGCTTTCAATACTATGAAAGTGAAGATTTTTGAAATAGTTATTGATCTGAATTTCCACAGGAACTATAATGATTTTATGCTTTCCTTCCTCATTGCAGGAATTTGAGACTTTTTTCTCTTGTTATGATAAAGTTGGCTAACAGTTAATCAATTTTATTTATTCTTTCAAAGAACCAACTGTTTAATTAACTAAGTTCCTGTATTGTTTTCATAGTCTCATTTTCATTTGTTTCTGCTCTATTATAATTTTCTTCCTTGTATTGGCTTTGGGTTTGACTTGTTCTTCTATTTATAGAAGCTTGAGGTGCAGCATTAGGTTGCTTATTTGTGCTTGTTCTATTCTTGTGATGTGAGAATTCACTGCTATAAATTTCTCTCTTAAGACTTTTCACTACATCCCTCAGGTGATTGTAAGTTGTATTTGTGTTTTTGTTTGTTATATCCATGTGTTTCTGGAGTTTTTGTGGTTTCTTTTTTCATTATTTCCAATTGTATTGCTGTATAGTCACATAACATGAAAGGGATAATTTCAACTACTTTACATTTCCTTAAGCATGTTCCCTGAGTTAGTATATGGTCCATTTTAGAGAATGTTCCATGTGCAATGTCTTTTCTGATGTTGTTAGATGAAACACTCTATAGATATCTACTAAACCCATTTGTTTGAACTGAACAGTTTTGGTTCAGTTGTGTTAATTCTTTGCTACATTTTTTCAAGTTAATGTATCTCTTTGTGACAATGGGGTATTAATGTATCCTTTTGTAATTATGGCATTTCTTATTTGATTCTTCATATCTACCAATATTTGTCTTATATGGTTGAGTGTTCTTGTATTTGGTGCATACATATTTATGAATGCTATCTCTTCATCTTGAATTTTGCCTGACAAGTATGTATTGACCTTCTTTATCACTTTTGATCAATCTTGGTTTGAAGTTCACATTGTCTGCAGACAGAATAGGTGATTTTGCTTTTTTCTAGGTTCCTACTGCATGAAGTATTTTTTCCATCACTTGGCATTTATTCTATAAGTTTCATTTGGAGGTAAATATGAAGTTAAATTATCATTATTTCCAGATGACATGATACTCTATATAGAAGACCCACAAACCTCCCTTGAAAGACTTGTAGAAATAATAAATTTGGCAATGTAGCTGGATACAAAGTCAATACTCAAAAATCAATTTCATTCCTATACACTAACAACAAAATCACTAAAAGAGAAATGAGAGAAAATACACCCTTCACAATAGCATCCAAAAACTGAAATACTTAGGAATTAATCTAATCAAAGAAGTAAAAGAGCTATAGAGGGAAAATCATAATACCATGAAAAAAGAAAGAGGACCTCAGAAAATGGAAAGACATCCATTTTATGGATAGTAAGAATAAATATTGTGAAAATGGCCATTCTCCCAAAATTTTTATACAGATTCAATACAATCCCAGTGAAAATAACTCTAAGATACCTCATAGATATAGAGAACCACTCCTAAAATTCATCTGGAACCAGAAGAGACCTAGAATAGCAAAGGCAATTATAAGCATCAAAGGCAAGGCAGGAGGCATCATATTTCCTGACTTGAAGTTATACTACAAAGCTACTGTTATTAAATCAACATTGTACTGGAATAAGTACAGATGTGAAGATGAGTGGAATAGATTAGAAGAAGCAACCACAACTACAAACACACTCCATCACCTAACCTTTGATAAAGGTGCCAAACATGTTCACTGGAAGAACAACAGTCTCTTTAATAAATGTGCTGGAAAAACTGACTATCCATATGCTGAAAACTAAAACTAGACACATGCCTGTGACAATGTACTAAAGTAAAATCTAAATGGATCAAAGATATAAATATTAAAACAGAAACACTAAATCTGTTGGAAGACACAGTAGGCAAAAATTTTGAAGACATATGGGTAGGTAGAAAATTCATAAACAAGAACTGAACAGCATGGGAAATACTTCCCAGAATCAATAACATGGATCATGTGTTATTAAAGACTTTCTGCATGTTGAAAGAAATCTCCATCAGAGTGAGAAGAAAAACCACAAACTAGGAAAAAATGTTAGTGAACTGCCCCTCAGACAAAGGAATTTTGCCTAGAACTTATAAAGAATTAAAAAAAACCAGACCCCCAATATTCAAAGACCCAATCCAAAAATGGGCATCCAAAATGTACACACAGTTCTCAGATGAAGAAACATGAATGGCAAATAAATACATGAAAAATATTCACAATCTTTGGTCATTAGTGAAACACAAATAAAAACCACACTGAGATTCCATCTCACTCCAAAATGAATGGCCAGGATCAAGAAAACCACCAACAACAAATGCTGGAGAGGCTGTGGGGAAAAAGGAACTCTTCTGCACTGTTGGTGGAAGTGTAGACTGGTGAAACCACTGTAGATGTCAGTCTGGAGGTTCTTCAAAAAGCCAGGATTGGAAGTCCCATTTGACCCAGCTATTCCACTCCTAAGCATATTCCCAGAAGAACTGAAAACATACCACAGTGATATATGTGCACCCATGTTTCTAGCAGCACAATTTGTAATAGCCAGATCTTGGAAACAACCTAAGTGCCCATCAACTGAGGAATGGATAAAAAAAATTGTGGTACTTTTATACAATGGAGTACTACTCAACTATAAAAAATGATCACATTGAGATATTTATAAATAAATGGATGCAACCTGAGACCATACTCATAAGTGAAATACATCAAACTCACATGTGTACATACTTCATCCTCTCCCTAGTTTAAGAAATGGTAAGTGTACATAGCATTCTATGCTAATCATGGTTCCCCATTATATTGCTTTGAAGACTTATAATATTTTCATTCATTGGTTGGAGTGATTTTATTCTGTTTTGTTTGACCTTATTATGTGTGATGGTATGAATAGCTACTTTGAAGAAAACAAGACAGTATGGCAGCCATTGCTGGTTTAATATCATTTTGCTTTGAAGTCTTATCATGTTTTGTTGTTCTATTACCATTGGTTCTATCATATTGTGTCTTATTGGATTTTAATATGTGTAATAATACAAACAAATATTTTATGGAAAATGAGATATTATAGTAGCCATTGTTAATTTTCTGTTATTTGGTTCAGAATGCCTTGTAATACTTTCATTCTCTTGAATCCTTTTGTTCTATTTTGTTATGTTTGTTATTATTGTGTGTGAAGCTATGCCCAACTATTTCAAAGAAAGAGACATTATGGTAGCTACTGTTTGTGTCCAATTGTCTTTTTGAGACATTATGGTAGCTATTGTTTGTATCCAACTGTCTTTTTGTGAAGTGCTGTGTTGCTTGCATTGTTCTATGCTGATGTGCTTTGTTTTGCCCTCTTTGTTTTATTCTCTTTAATATTTTTTTCCAAAGGTATACATTCACTTTTTCTTTTAGCCTGAGAGGTTTTTTTCTCATCCATCTTCCTGTATAGCCTCATGGATTTGTTTCTTTACTTTGGTTGCTATCATCTCAGAAATTTCAGGTATGTGTCTGCCAATTTATCGAATATTGATGTCTCCTTGACTTGTTCTGGGTTGACTGGAGGTCTGAGATTGCATTTTGCTTTATTGTTCTGTGAGTTGGTTTTTGAAAATTTTTTTTATTTTGTTTTCTGTGTTGATCCTTGTGAATTGGTATAGTAAGAAGCTGTATTACTAGTAACAAGGCCTCTCTAGGAAAAAGGTGTTCTTCAGATGATTCTCCTGTATGTAGGAAACTCTGGGTTTGTGTGTTTCACAAGATCCTACATTCCAAATTGATTTAGGTGTCATATTTGTGGGTTTTTTACTCAGTCCCCAGTCTTCTAGTGTTGGGTTTTGGTGACGTTATTACTTTAGAGCATCCTAGTATGGTTACAAAGAGAGAACACTGATTGCAACAGACATGACATCCTAGCCAAAGTAGTAAAATCGGCAAAATGATAGCATCAAGACAAATTTATAAACTGACAAACTGTTGATTTTGTATTTTAGAGCACAGAAGCAAAGTCTATAGTTATAGAACAGACACAATAATCAATGAGTTTTTTATGCAAAATGTTTCCTATTGGTGGAGTGGTTTTACCTTGTTGTGGGGGAAATTTAGGGAAGATAATATATAAAACAAAGATAAGAGAAGAACATAGAAGTAAGGCTGGAGGACAAAGGGTGGTCATGCAAAGTTTCACAAAGTGGAGAAGTTAGTAGAAAAGAGGGAATGGAGTAATCAAGTGATTATTTGAACTTTGTCTCTGGGTTTGAAGGATGGGATTAGTTTTCTGTGACTGACTTCTCCCCAGTCATTTAGAAAAGAGAATGAAAAGAAAAAAAAAAGAAATGAAGAATGAAAAGAAGAAATTAGAACAAGAAATAAAGAGAGAGTAGTAATCAATAGGAACAATGAAAGAAAAAGAGGAGAGAGAAAAAATAATTGAAAAAAAGGCTGTTTACTGAGTTCCAGCTTCTTCTCACACTGGTTTCAGTTTCTAAAAATTTCTTAACTATATGAACAATCCATCAACAATGCATAAGTCCAGCAAGGTGAACTGTGCTGTCTTAGTCATATTCTCCTTGCTAAGGCAAAATATCAGACACCCACTATTCCAGGGTGAAGAGATATATTTTGGCTCACAGCTTGTAGAGGTTGCAGACCATGGTTCCTTGCCTCCAAAGGAGGGTGTTGGAGAGCCAGAATGGCTTAGCAGAGAAACAGTGGCTTGTGGGATGGTGCCCAGGTAGCAGAGCTGACTGGAGAGATAAATACTCCACACTGTGCCATCAGTGATCTGCATCTTTGGAGAAGACCTCTCCTCCTAGGAAAGTCAACTATCAGCCTCCTTATTGAGTCACCTCCCCAAATCCCCACCTATGAACTCAGTAGGACTGAAGGAGATGCCTATATATAAACTACAACACATGCCTAAAGTTCCAGCTTCTTAGGAGGCTAAGGCATGTGAAACACAAGTTCAAGGTCAATGTGTACAACTGAGTGAGACCCTGCCTCGAAAGGAAATGTAAAATCCACTGGCTATATAGTTCATTGGTTGAACAACTTCAAGTCCAAATACCATAAAATGAATGGAAAACAAAAACCATAATATTTACAGATGCTTTGAATGTTTCTTGTATATTATCTTCTTCTTTTTCTTTTTTTATTCAAAGAAAAAATGAAACAAAGAGAGGGTCGAAATAATACATGATTTAAAAAAAGTAAGAAATCACAGTTTGATAATTACATATTTTCCTCCTAGAACTAGTTGTTCAAGTTACAAAAGTGAAGCATGCAAAGCAGACATTTAAACAGTGAGACTGCAATCAGTTCTATGCATCTATCCAGCAAAAAATTAGTAATATGGTCATCAAACCTACACATCAAACCTACACACTTAAACATTCATGCAGTTATAACCTTGAGAATACTTTATTTTCCTCTCTTTTTTATAATAACTATAATCAATTCTCATAAAATATTTAGAAGTTCAACACATGTGTAAGTTTCTACATGTATATGTATCCTTTCTGTATTAGAGGGAAAAACAAATCAAAGCAAGTCAACAAAACACATTCCTAGAAAAACACAAAATGAAAAGGACATATAAAACCATAATCCTGGGTGATCTATGGTAGTTACTATAATGTCTCTTGTTATTTTCAATACAATTGTCTGCATCATCAGGCATAGTGTAAATAAACACAGCAGTATATAGCACTATTAATAAAAACCAAATATTGGAGACATTATAATATTTCAAAGGCCATTAATAATCAAACCAGAATGGTTAATCTATTGAATCTTGTCATCTGCAGGGTAGTTGCCTCTACTCTCAGACTTAATACAATCATGTATACCAGGTTTGAATAAAATCAGTCAGGACAAAGCAGTGATATAGCCAATCTTCTCTGCCTCATCTCTGCTGTGCTATTTTTCTGTCATTGTTGTTTACTTTTTGCCTTCATTTCACTGTGTGCCACTTTCATTGAGGCCTTTCTGCCATTGTTTCTGGAATCATGGTGATTTTCTTCTCTCTCTCTAGAATGTCCTTCAGTATTCTTTGCAGAGTTGGATTGGTGGTCCCCAACACTCCCAGTTCCATTTTGCCTTGGAAATATCTTGTCTCTTAATCAATTTTGAGAGACAATTTTGCAGAGTACATCAATCTGGGTTGTAGGTTATTTTCTTTCAGGGCTTGGAATGTTTCACTCGAAGTTCTTGATTTGATAGTTTGCATTAAGAAGTCTGCTGTGATTTTGATGAATTTTCCTTTATAGGTGATCTGTTTCTTTTCTCTGACTGCTTTTAATATTCTGTTCTAGTGATAGATTTCTGGGATCCTTATTATTATATGTCTGGGTCTAGATCTGTCTTGGTTGTAGCTGGCTGGAGTTCTGTATGCCTCATATATCTGAACATCACTTCTATTTCCTATGCTTGGAAGTTTTCCTTAGTTATTTCTGTGAATAGCCTTTTTATTTCACTTGAATTTGTCCCTGCTTCTTCATTCACATTTTTTAGTCTTAACTTATAAACATTCTTACTGTCTTCTAGCCATTGTATCATTACTTCCTGCTTCCTTGTTATTTTTAGGAGATCCTTCCTTTTGTGATCATACATTGCAAATCTATCTTCAAGTTTTATAAGTCTGTCTTTAGTTTCTGTCAAGCAGTTTTGCCAGCTTTCAATGGAGTTTTTAATTTCCTGATATTCTCTTTGGACCTGTTTCATGTATTCTAGATTTTGTTTATATTCTTCATCAAATGCTTCTCTCCTTCCTCTGGGTTCCTCCACTCTTCCATTTGTGTCTTCTTGAGGAGTGCCCAGCATTTCTTTTATTAATCTTATTATATCTTGCTTTACCTGTGTTAGAATTTCAGATTTAAATTCTTCAAGGAAGTCACAGAAGTATTTCCTTATATCTGGTGAGGCTGTGTGTGATATTGCATTTTTGCTGCCCTTGATCTCCTCTGTTTTTACCTCTCCTGGACTGATTTTCCCTGGATCAGAAGTTGGAGGTTTTTTGTTGTTTCTTTGTCTTGTCTTTTTTCTGGTTTCATTCAGACAGGTGAATGGTGGGGATCTCAGGACCTTTTCCTCTTGCTTAGTTTTTCTCAAGCATACTGGCTAGGATATTGCTGCCCTCTCTAGTTTGCTGTTGATCTGTGAGTTGCATGCAGGGATGATGTGGGCTGGCTCCTCCCCTCCAAGCCAGTCAACCAGTGAGTGTCTTCAGTACCTTAGTGTGTGCTCTGTGGATGACACAGGTTGGGTACAGCCTTGTCCCTGACTGTTCAGTCCCAACCAGGGGCATGGCCAACCCAAGCAGATGCCACCAACTTGCTTTGGGCCAGGAGCTGCCAAATGATGCTGCTTCAGTTGTTGATTCAATCCTGTCCTGCCCAACTGCAATCTGTTGTCTAGCCAATTGCCCTGCTGTGTGGAAACCAGTAGTCAGTCCTCACCAAAGCCTGTGCAGCTCAGTTCACCAATTCCATTCCCTGTTGCAGTACCTCCTCCTGCCAAGGGTCTCATCCTCACCAATACCGGCTCTAAGCAGGGCCTCAACCTCAGCTCAATCATGAGTTGCTCGACTAAAAGATGCACCCAGTAGAGAAACAGGAACATGCCCAGCTTCAGCCCTCTTTTGACACTTCTTTTTTTTTCTTTTTCTCAGTTTCTTCTTGGGTCATGAAAATTCCTCTCCTTTTATCTGGTCTTCTCCATGGTGTTAAATTCTAGCATCTGAGTTGTTTTTCTCAGAGAGACTCTCTATTGTGATATGTATGAATCAGCCATCTTTTTCTTCCCCTCTATATTACCATCTTCAAATCTTCAGTTGGCTTCCGACCTTTTCAGGCATAAATATCTCATTTTATTTTAACTTATATTTCCTTGATGACTAGTGGGATTCAAAAATAATGTTTTTTTGTGTATGAGCCCTGGAAATGGAAACAGCGTTCTCAACCAAATATGCATACACCATCCCAGTGAGCTATACCTCAACCCACCCCTCAAAGAATCTTTTTTCCTATCTTTTAAAAGCTACAACACTGAACACAGACTCTGGAACTTAGTTAGTACCCAGAAATCAGATCGCTGCAAAGCTCCCTGGCAGATGATGACCATTACTGACCTTCACATAGGCATTTGAGGACACCCAGCAAGTGTCACCACCTTTACAGTATCCTTGTTTGGACTCAACCTTGAGCTACACTCTACCTCCATGCTTCCTCTCCAACAACCATGAACCCAGGTAATGATATAAAACACATCCACTCTGAAATGATGCTTTGCAACTTCCAGGATTAGGTCACTAAAAGGGTGTCTGAATGCTTGCCTTTTGGAGTCCAGCTGCCATGTTATGAGGAAGTCCATGCCATAAGTAGCTGCTGCAACCAATACTTATAGAATCTGTGTGCACATTAAAATAGTTTTTATTCTAAAAAAAAAACAAACCATCCACAAATTCAGTATAAAACTATCCTCAGAATCCCTGAGTTGTACTCCAAGAAAATGTAAAGAGGATCAAAAAACAAAACAAAACAAAACAAAACTAAACTAAACAAAAACAGTCTCAACCACCATTAAAGCCATGAGGAGCCTAAGAAATTGTTGTGAGTAGTGAGTAATGTGGTATCTCAGATGGGATCCTGGAACAAAATAGGTATTAGGGGAAACTGAAGAAATCTGAACAAGGAATGGTGGATGGAAGCTCCTCCTGTGATATCTTGGGAGTTTTTTTATGTATTTTCTAAAATTATGAAAAAGTACAGTGATTTCATTTTATTTTATTCACTTTTATTTTAGAAAGAATAAAACCAAGCCAAATAAAAGAAAAGAAAGCCAATCAAAACAAGTCACTGCATGTGACACAGGATTTTAAAATGAGATAATAGGAAATCAAAAATGGTTACCATAATGCCTCTTGTCTTCAAAAGAACTGCCAATACTTTCAGACATAGTAAAATCAAACAAAACAGAAACAGAATAGAGCCAATAGAAATGAAACAATGTATGCAATACAGGTTTTCTAAAGAAGATAATAGTAAATCCAAAATGGCTACCATAATATATCTTGTCATTTTTGAAACAGCTGCCCATGCTGTCAGATACAACAAAATCAAACAAGATAAAACAGAATACAACCCAACCAAGCGAAACAATGAGAAGGATATGGCATTTCACTAGAAAATAATAGGAATTAATAATGGCCACGATCTTCAGAAGGAGATTCCTCCATTTTGCTATGCTACATATCACCATCCTTTTAATAGATGATCAGACTACTGGCTTTAGGCTTACAAGGTCAGTGAAACACAACACTACAAGAATTGTTGTATTTTACTTTTTAAGCTATCATTGCAGCCTGTGATTCTCCTCGGATTAGGCAGTTACTTATGTGGGGAGGGAGGAAAATTAGTTCTTCTGGTCTCCCTGCCTGTGTGCTGGAAGGGGCTGAGGTCTACATTATCTCCAGTCAGCATGCACATGGCCAGTAAAGTGTTTTTAAAATATTAAAGTATACCAGTATTTCTATGTTCTTGTACGTGTTAATGAGTATCTGCTTCTCATTCCTGAACACAAAATCTGATGGTTTCTACAATGTATTCTGAATGACTTCACAATGGCTCAATACAACTCAATTCTGGATCACTGATTGCAATATCTATTTCTCATTGTGATGAGTTACTTGAGAAGCACACGAGGGAAAGTTTTTGATTGTTTTGTCTTTAATGCAAAGAGCTCATCTGTCAGCTCCTGTCAGAGCTTTCAGTGGTGGATGCAGCTGGGACTAACACCAGAAACACAGAGCTCATCTTCCAGTCAGATGATGCTGTGTGATTTGAAAGGCTGCCTTTCACTCTCAGGGCTGTAATGTCTGTAATTCTGAGAGAAGTGCATAACAAGTCCTTAGTGAATAATTAAGACACAGTCATGGTAACTTTTCCCTAAGTGGGTAAGGAAACAGGACCATAAATTGCCTGTGAGAGAGGCAATATCTGTGATCCTTATTGGTGCAGCACTGGCCTACAGTGTGCTCTGCAGACCAGACAAGGCATCATGCTGTGCAGAGCATGGAGTATGGCACTCATTTACCTTCAAAGAAGAGGATTTGGGAACAGGTACTATGAGAATGGATTGCACTGACAATGCTCCATTGTAGTCAGATGCAGCTCTAAGAGGAATGGAAGAGGCACATTCAGTTATCCAATCAACAACAATTGCAATATTGTCTGTCTCAGAATCCTGAGCACTAGGAAGTGTGTGCCACTGCACTCAGCTCTTTCATTTTTTTTGATATTCTTTTTTTTAAAAAAAGTTTTATTTAAAAGGATAAAACAGAAAAAGGAGAGAAATATTACAGAATTTCAAAAAAACATACAGAATAAGAAATCACTAGTTGATAAATTACATATTGCTCTTTTAGAAATAGTTGTTCAAGTTGGACACAAAGAATTAAAGCACACAAAGTGGACACTAAAGCACTGAGAGTGCAAACATCTGTTCAACAATTCAAGAAGAACCTAGAAATATGGTAGCTCTTCCATTTTTTAAAAAACATTTTATAAGAAAGGGTCTCACTGTGTAGCTCTGACTAGCCTTGAACCCATAGTGAATCATCTACCTCAGCCTCCAATGATGAGAAGGAAGCATTGTTAATGCCCTATTATCTTCTAGTGAAACACACTTGACTTCTAATATTTATACATTTAAAAATACACACCTGACTTCAAATATTTATACATTTAAAAACACTTATGAAATGAAGTTTACTTAAAATATTTACAAGATATATCCATATTTCTATTTTTTTATTTGTTATTGAAGATCTAGTTGATGACCTGAACTACAACTCAGATAAACACAAAACTTACATCAGGATGAGCAAACAATTGCTCAATACAAAATGCCTTATGATCATGAGAAAGTGATTTGTTTCTTATTATTTTCCAGGAAATTTTTTATATAAAAGAAGGAAGGTTAGCTTTTAACTATAAACACTTAACTGTTGACACTTGCCACAGCTGGAACCCTAACACAAGGCACAAATAACTTATCATTATGTCAGAATACTCTCTGTGGTTTGAAGGGGTATGCTTCTCTGAGAAATCCCACACTTGTGAAATACTAAGAGATGTATGGGACAAGTTTGTGGTGAAGGATGAAGATACAATAACAGTGACTTATCCCAAATCTGGTAAGGAAACAGGATCGTGAGTGGGTTATGAGAAAAGCTATGGTTGTGGGCTTCAGTCATCCTGCAGATGAATGGAAAGCTCCCACTATTCCAGAAACCACACAGTACTTTGAGAAGGAAGGAATAGTGTCTAATAGCACTTGCATTCAGAGAAAAGGATGCAGCTCATCACTTACACAGGGAGATGAGAGTTAAGAAGGCCCATCTAGGGTACCACAGAAATGCAACATGGGAATACTAAAGTAGTGGCTGGAGTTTGAATAATTATATGGGGGCTAGATGGTCACACAGCACTCATAAGGTAAGGACAATGGGAATTGGTAAAAGGGGTTTAACAAATAGCCAAAGAAGCTACTTGAATATCTATTTTCAGAAAAACAGGATGCAGTCAGTTATCCATTTTTGGAGACATAAACCAAGGGTGAAATATACACAATGAAATATTATGCAATCAGAAATAAAATTCTCACACATGGCACAAAATGGATTAATATTGAGCTCATTAAGTTAAACAAAATAAGTCAATCAAATGAGGTGAACTATTATATACCTTAATACGTGCACTACTCACATTTGTAGAAGCAGAACATAGAATACTGGTTACCATAAAGTGCAAGGTGGAGTAAGTAGGAACTAGTTATTTATTGAGTAAAAAAGTTTCTCCTTCTTAGATAGAAATTTGGCATATAAAGCTATAATGGGGATATACTAAACATTACTTGACAGAACTCTAACGTTTGCATAAAAATGGCTGCAAGTTTACTTTTATGTTGTGCATATTTCAGCAGAATTGTTAATACAATTTGTGTTGACACCACTATCATTATTTTTTATTTAGGAACTAACTGGTTAACTGAGACTGTCTGCCTGATTCGTTCCAAGGGGGATCCCAAGTGGATCCAATCAGTGCTCAATTGGGAATGTTCACCCTGCATAGAGACTATAGATGGATATGAATTAGTAAAGGTTCAGAAGGACCCATGGGTCTACACTTCCCACCTCCCAATCCATCTCTTTCCCAAGTCCTTCTTCAGTTCCAATGCCAAGGTTAGTGCTTTCAGGTTGAGCAATGCTTATTCAGTCTATCAAGGTCTTGGCCTAGCCCCAGTGTGAATGGCTTAAATGAAAGAGCCAAATTGTATGATATTTGGGTTCTAGGAGAATCACTACCCTCTATCAGACTTTGAGATTCCATGCGGTTGAGACAAGGAACTTCTCTAGGTGGCCTGTATTTATTTGATTTTCAAACAAAAGGATGGGATACTGAGGCAAGCCCAGGAACTAAGCAGTACCTTGGGAGTCAGTTCAAAGACTTCTCCAAGCAATAAATCATGCCAATGAAGAAAACTGTCTGATCTCTGAATTTGGCAGCTTTATTGTGCTGGAATAGAGGTGTCAGCAGCCTGTGTCCTTGGATACATCAGCTGTGGTCATCCTGACCTCAGAGCACTATGCCTATGCTCTTTTCCAACACAACCAGAAGTCACTGTGTTCAGCAGTTTAATACTGCACAGACTGGTCTCCAAAACAATCTGTTTAAACTTTTATGTGCCTAACTATCCACTGGAGATTTAGCTGAAATGGATTATTATTACTATTATTTATTATTTTGAAGGTAGAAAATACAAAAGTATAAGACAGAATAAAGCCAATCGAGGCAATGTAGTGAAACTGGTACAGAACTTCACAGCAGGTTACCGGGATAACTGTAATAGGTTCCATAGTATATTTCATTATCTTCACAATTGTTGTCCTTTCAATCAGGTATAGCAAAGTCAAACCAAATACAGAACATCATAAAACCTATTAAAAGAGTATTGAAGGGAGCAATACAATTAACCAAGACAAATCAAAACAGTGATAACAATATTTGCCTTCAAAGAGATGGTAGAAAGAAATCTCCCCTATTTGCTATATTGCATATGGTCATCCTCCCAAGAGATACTCAGACATCTGGTGCCTATTTGCTAGTGGGGGTTGGGAGGAAGGGATGTTTGATTCCCAGCCTGCACAACAGTAGACCTATGGCTGCCTAGGCAGGAGTCAAGCGGGATGCTTTGTTGTCCAGTGCCCTAAGTTCCAACATGATGTGGATCTTGGGAGACCCTGGCTGGCTAGTTCTCTCCCTGGGTCATCTGCTGCTCACTTGAGCCCCTGTAGCTAACAGGGAGGTGAGAAGGTTGCTTTGTTGCCCAGTGCCCTAAGTTCCAGCATGGAACAGATATTGGGAGACACTCAATGTTTGGTTCTCTCCCTGGGTCACCTATGAAATGGATTATTATTAGGTGGATCTGGATGGGATGTAATTATCTCCTGGATTAGTTGGTGGTGCAGTGCCCACTTTTTATGTCATACTTGAATAAAAGTATATGGACCATTCTGCATATATAAATGTCTCCAAAATGAAGGCTCAGTTAAGGAGTAAAGTGGAAGAATAAATCCAGTGTCTTCCAAACCCACATTTTAGTACCAATCAGGATTTATGGCTGTGGGATGGATTTCTCCCATTCTGTTTCTACATTATAAGGTAATTTGCCAATATTAATCAATGAGATCCTCTAACACAGGACCTAAAAACAATAAATCAAGTATTCCAAAATTTCTCACTCCCTACAGTAGTTGTTCTTGTTTCTAATAAGGATAAAAACAGTAACTTTTGTCCTTCCCAGCAAAGTTTAATAACATTCTGTTCCCATAACTTTCTGTTGTGTCTTAGGAAGGCCAGAAAGCTATGTTGTAAAATGGTCACAGCTTAACAAATTGCCTGTGCTTTACTTCGGTCCACTTGTACTCCAACAATTTTGTGCCTTTTGAGGGAGCAACCCCCACAATCTTTACCAAATATATATATAACAGAAGTCTTTCCTTTGCTGTGCACTCAGACCTTTGACTCTGAGACCCTGGAGCAAGGTGTCCACATAGTAAGTCCTGCTTCTCCCATGTTCTCTCCTGACTCTAGAATTCTGCGACACCTCCACCTTCATAGGTGGAAACTTCCACATCAGGGTCGTCCTTGGGGGAAGCAGTAGGTTCACATACTTGGTGATGGCTAAGTGACTTATCTGCAGTCATGGTTGGGTTTTCTAACTGCTGCATATCAATGCAAATAACTCTGATAAGAGAAGCCTCTTGAAACTGGCCAAGAGGCTAGTAGATCATCGCCTGAAGTGAACAGATGGATCTGGGATCTAGCATCACATGCCCTATTATTAGAAAAATTCTCTCTTGCATGGCTTTTACTATATTCTGAAGTTTAAAAATTTTTAGTTAAATGACACTGAAAAACCTAGAAGCTAGTGCCTTCTTAAGTGCATGTTGCATTTGTGTAGCATAGTGATGTTCCAACACAATATTAGCATGGGACTCCTTGGGATTTGGTAAATCTGAGGCTCAGAAATTAAAGGCTAAAGAGAGATGGGGCCAAAATCATAGAATAATGACCCAAAGAGTAATGAAACTATGTTAAATGCCAAGTTATCTTTTTTATTTGGAGTGTGTGGGGATGTGTGAGTGTAAATGCATCCTAATCTTAACTGCTAATCTCATGAATATTTGTGAAACTACATAATGTGCAAAGTATCATTCAGGCAATATTGAGAACATTTCTGGTGCCCAGCAGGGTCTCCCAAGCCACCTCTCAGGCAGTGAAGGACCACAGAGGTAATCAGACTCCTTGCTTAAAACAATGGACCTTTTTGTTTGCTCTTGAAATTCATATAATTGAGTTTATCTGCTATGCATTGATATATGTGGCTTCTTTACTTAATGTAAAAATTTCTGCATTGGATATGTGTAAAACTACATTCCTCTGTGCCTATGAATATAGCAGAATTTTTTAATTGATTTTCCAGTTAATTTTTTTTTGTTTACAGTACAGATAACTCTCAACACTTACTTTTTAAAACTTCCCAGTAGATTCCTCAAATGAGTAGATGGTCATCTCAGGAAGAACACACATGCAATCCTTCTTTTTTGGTATACTTCCACATTAGTAGCCAACTCTTAAACTTTTAAAATGTATGTTTGATTACTGAGTGCTGTCAGAAATGCATTAATATAAACCATTATATTTAATAGGCACTTTGCACAAATTCTGTGGGTAAAGTTCAAATCACATAGTAAAGGACTCTTCTGACTTTTCACTTACTCATTTTTAAAATTTAAGTTGATTTATGTCATTCGGAATCCCAGAGATTCTCTTGTTTCTGTTTTTTTTTTTTTTTGTGGAGAAAAATGAATGTTACCAGGACACCAGAGATGATGGAACAACATATGGAATGGTTCCTCCAAGGAAGTGGTGAGTGTGCCATTCAATATAGGAGCTGTGGATCTCAGAGTCTTCCTCTTACTTCACTGAATCCCCCTAGACTCTCCACTTCAGCAACGTGCAAATCTAAGGCTCCAGCTCACAGTAACACAGTGTATTATATTTCCTCAGTCTCCTGCATGGTACTAGGACTTCAAGCAACACCCAAAAATAAGATCAAAGCAAAGCAAAGCAAAGTAAAACAAAATAAAATATGTGAAGATGGAGCCAGGAGTAGTGAAACGTACTTGTAATCCCAGCACTCAGGAGGTTGAAGCAGGAGGATTGCTTTGAGTTCAAGATCAGCCTTGAACTACACAGTGAGTTTAAGATCAGCCTGAAGTGTATAGAGAGACACTGTTTTAAAAAAAGAACAATTGTTAAAAACACTATGCATAGTCCCACATCTCCACTGGGGTATATCTGGTGAGATTCATAAGGATATATTTACAGGATTAAAAACAACTTTTTAAATTTTAAAGATAGTAAAATACCACAAAGCAAGACAGAACAAAGCTAATCAAGACAATGCAGCAAAATTGGTACAGAACTTCAGAGCAGGATACTGGCAAAATGGTAATAACTACCATAGTATATCTTTTTATCTTCACAATAATAGTCAATTCCAACAGGTGTGGTAAAATCAAACCCAAATAAAAATATAATAAAACCAATCAAAACAGATTATTGAATAAAGCAAAAACAATCAGAACAAAGCAAAACAGTGAAAACAGTATTGGATTTCAAAGACAAGATAGAAAGAATTCCCCCATAATTTCTCTATTGCATTCTGTCATCCTCCAGAGAGATAGTGAGACTGCTGGCCTCAGGCCTCCATAATCAACCAAACAATAAAAGCATTTAGTCACTTAGGTAACTTAGTTGCTGTCAACTCAGACTGTCCTTGGAACCATCCAATTTCTCACGGGGTTAGGGATGTGTTGATACTCAGGCCACGTGCTGGTAGAATGGCTCTACTTTCCAGGAAGGCTGGATGGTTCATTTCCTGGTTGGTCCTCCAAGACCCAGCAAGATGGATTATTGGAAGATATTGGCTTTTCTCTTCCTTACCTATTTCTAGGATTGAGCTTCATATTTATCTCCTTCAGTACTCAGTAGAGAAAAACCAAGGAGGTTCCCAAAGGGAAGATGGGACATTGATTCATGTCTCCAACAGAGGAAGTTGTAGGTGTCTCATTTCTGTGACAAAAGACAATTTCCTTTTTCTATTTAAAAAGAAAAAGTGAAACAGAAAAAAGGGTAGCAATAATACAGAATTCCAAAGAAAAAAAAAGAAAAAAATCAGGAAGAAATCACTTGGTGATAAATTATGTATTGTCACCTTGGAAATAGCTTTTCAAGGTACAAAATTAAAGCATACAAAGTAGACATTCAAACAGTGAGATTACAAACTGTTTTGCTCAACAATCTAACAAAAACTTAGTCATATGGTCATCTATCTTACACAGTTAAACATATATGCAATTGTATCCTTTAAAGTACTTTCTTTTCCTCTCTTTTTTACAATGGCAATTACACATTTTGGGTTTTATTACTCCTACCTTTCTTAATACTTTTTACACTAGAGACACAATGTGATATTTATAAATATGATTCTTATTTATTTCACTAATGATTATAGTCTCAAGTTGTCTCCATTAATTTATGAAGACCTCAAGATCATCCTTTTTCTAGCGTAGTAAAAATCCAAATTGTATAAAAATATCACATCTTTTTCATCCACTCTGTGGTTGATGGGCATCTTGGTTGTCTCCAAGATTTACCTGTTACAAATTGTGCTGGTATGAACATGGGTGCACATATATCACTGTGATATGAAGTTTTCAGTTTTTCTGGCAAAATACCCAGGTGGGGAAAAACTGGATTGAATGAGGCTTCCACTTCTAGCCTTCTGAGATTTCTCCATACTGTTTTCCATATTGGTTGTACCAGTCTATGCTCCCACCAACAGAGGAGCAGTGTTCTATTTTGCCCGCAGCCTCACCAACATTTGTTAGCAGTTGATTTCTTGAAGCAGCTATTATTTCCAGAGTGAGATGAGATCTCAATGTTGTTTTAATTTGCATTTGTCAAATGACCAGTGTTGGTGAACATTTCTTCATGTATTTATTTGCCTTTTGTATATCTTCCTCTGAGAACTATGTGTTCATCTCAGATGTCCATGATTGAAGAAGGTCTTTGAATCTGGGGGTGAGGCTTTATGTTTTTCAATTCTTTATATGTTGTAAATATAAATCCTTTGTCTGAGGGCTTGCTGACTAAAATTCTTTCCCGTTTTTTGGGTTTCTTTTTTATATAAATTTTATTTTATAGAGAATAAAACAAAAGAGGACAGAACAACACAGATCAGAACAGAACAATAGAAGAAACACAGCACTTCATAACAAGACAATTTGATACAAAGTGTACCTACCATAATATCTCTTTGAAACAGTTGAGCCTTGCTTCACACACTAACATAACATAACAAAATAGAATACATGCATTCAAGAGAATGAAACTTTTACAAGGCATGCTGAACCAAATAGCAGAAGATGAACAATGGCTACTATATCTCATTTCCATAACATATTTGTTTATACTCTCATGCATATTAAAATCCAGTAAGACATAATTTGGCAGAATCAAGGGTATTAGAAGACCAAAACCATGGTTGGACTTCAAAGCAAGATGATATTAAATCAACAATGGCTGCCATAATGTCTTGTTTTCTTCAAAGTAGCTGTTCATACCATCACACATAATAAGGTCGAACAAAACAGAATAAAATCATTCCAACCAATGAATGAAAACAGCATAAGACTTCAAAGCATATAATGTGGAACAATGACTACCATAGAATCTTATGTACTCTTACCATTTCTTACACTAGGGAGACAATACAGTATTTATACATGTGAGTTTGATATATTTCACTTATGAGTATGGTCTCATTTCATCCATTTATTTATAAATATCTAAATGTGATCATTCCTAATAGCTGAGTAGTACTCCATTGTCTAAAAGTACCACAGTTTTTTTTTATCCATTCCTCAGTTGATGGGCACTTAGGTTGTTTCCAAGACCTGGCTTTTACAAATTGTGGTGCTAGAAACATGGGTGCACACATATCACTGTGGTAGGATGTTTTCAGTTCTTCTGGGAATATACCTAGGACTGGAATAGATGTGTCAAATGGGACTTCCAATCCCAGGTTTTTGAAGAATCTCCAGACTGACCTCCACCATGGTTGCAACAGTCTACACTCCCAGCAACAGTGCAGAAGTGCAGTTCCTTTTCCCCCACAGCCTCTCCAGCATTTGTTGTTTGTAGTTTTCTTGATCCTGGCCATTGATTCTGGAATGAGATGGAATCTAAGTTTGGTGTTAATTTGCATTTCTTTAATGACAAATAATGATAAACTTTTTTTCATGTATTTATTTGCCATTTGTATTTCTTCATCTGAGAACTGTGTGTTCATCTCTGATGCTCACTTTTGGATTGGGTCTTTGAATTTCAGGGATCTCATTTTTTAAAAATCCTTTTAAGTTCTAGGCAGAATTCTTTTGTCTGAGGGACAGTTCACTAAGAATTTCCCCACGTTTGTGCATTTTATTTTCACTGTTCTGCTGATTTCTTTCAACATGCAGAAACTGTTTAATAAGTCATGATCCCAGTTATTGATTCTGGGAAGTATTTCCAGTGCAATTTGGTCCTTTTTAATGTATCTTCTACCTATGCCTATGTCTTCAAAATTTTTACCTACTTTGTCTATCAACAGATTTAGTGTTTCTGTTTTAATATTTAGATTTTTGATCCATTTAGAGTTTAGTTTAGTACATGATGACAGTCATGATTCTAGTTTTAGGTTTCAGCATATGGATAGTCAGTTTTTCCAGCACCATTTATTAAAGAGACTATGATTCTTTCAATGAACATGTTTTGCCCCTTTATCAAAGATAAGGTAATTGAGTTTGTTCATAGTTGTGGTTGTACCTTCTCATGTATTCCATTGATCTTCAGATCTGTTTTTATTCTAGTACCATGTTGATTTTATTATGGTAGTTTTTTTATTTTAAAGAGAATAAAACAAAAGAGCACAGATCTAAGCAGATCAGAACAGAACAATGTAAGCAACACAGCACTTCACAACAAGACAATTGTATATAAGCAGTAGTTATCATAATGTCTCTTTCTTTAAAATAGTTGAGCTTAGCTTTATGCACACAATAATGCCAAACATGACAAAGTAGAATAAACAACTCAAGAGAATGGAAGAATTCCAAGACATTCTGAACCAAATAACCAAAGATGAACAATGGCTGCTATATTATCTCGTTTTCTGTAAAAATTTTGTTTTTACTGTCATAGGTATTAAAATCCAAAAGACACAATGTGATAAAACCAATGGTAATAGAAAAACAAAAGTATGGTAGGACTTCAGAGCAAGATGATATTAAATCAGCACTGGCTACCATACTGTCTTGTATTCATATGATCACATATATTAAGATTAAAAAAACAGAATAAAACCATTCCAACCAATGAATGAGGACATAAGACATTAAAGCAGTATAATGGTGAACCATGATTTCCCTAAAATCTTCTGTACTCTTACCATTTCTTATACCAGGGAGACTATACAATATGTATACATGTGAGTTTGATTTATTTCACTTATGAGTATAGATTCAAGATGCATCCATATTTTATAAATATCTCAATGTGATCATTCTTTATAGCTGAGTAGTACTCCTTTATATAACAGTACCACAGTTTTTTTATCCATTCCTTGGTTCATGCACACTTAGGTTGTTTACAAGATCTGGCTTTAACAAACTGTGCCGCTATAATCATGGGTGTGCGTGTATCACTGTGGTAAGATGTTTTCAGATCTTCTGGGAATATGCCTAAGAGTGGAAGAGCTGGGTCAAATGGGACCTCCATCCCCAGCTTTTTGAGGAATCTCCAAATTGACCTCCACAGTGGTTGCACCAGTCTACACTCCCACCAAAAGTGAAGAAGAGTTCGTTTTTCCCCACAGCTTCTCCAGCATTTGTTGTAGTTTTCTTGATGCTGGCCGTTGATTCTGGAGTGAGATGCAATCTCATTTAGTGTTAATTTGCATGACTCTAATGACCAATGATGATGAACATTTTTTCATGTATTTATTCATCATTCATATTTCTTCATCTGAGAACTGTGTGTTCATCTCGAATGCCCATTTTTGGATTGGGTCTTTGAATTTGGGGGGTCTGATTTTTTTTTTAATTCTTTATAAGCTCTAGACAGAAGTCCTTTGTCTGAGGGACAGTTCACTAAGATTTTTCCCAGATTGTAGGTTTTCTTTTCACTCTGCTGGAGATATCTTTGGACGTGCAGAAACTCTTTAATAAGTAAAATTCCAGTTATTGATTCTGGGAAGTATTTACCATGCAGTTTAGTTCTTGTTCATGAATTCTCTATCTACCCCTATGTCTTCAATATTTTTACCTACTTTGTCTTGTAATAGATTTATTGTTTCTGTTTTAATATTTAGATCTTCGATCCATTTGGATTTTAGTTTAGTACATGGTGATAGGCATGGGTCTAATTAAGTTTTCAGCATATGGATAGCCAATTTTTCCAGCACCATTTACTAAAGAGACTGTCGTTTTTCCAGTGAACATTCTTGGCCCCTTTATCAAAGATAAGGTGGTTGAGTGTGTTTGAAGTTGTATCTTCTAATCTATTCTATTTATCTTCAAATCTGTCTTTATTCCTGTACCATGTTGATTTTATTATAGTAGCTTTGTAGCATAACTTCAAGTCATGGATTGTGATGCCGCCTATCTTGGGTTTCCTGCTTAGAATTGCCTTTGCTATTCCAGCTCTCTTCAGGATCCAGATGTATTTTAGGAGTGATTTCTCTAGATCTATGTGGTATGCTAGTGGTATTTTCATTGGGATTGCATTGAATGTGTATAACAGTTTTGGGAGAATGGCCATTTTCACAATATTTATTCTTCCTATCCATGAACAAGGGATGTCTTTCCATTTTCTGAGGTTCTCTTTGATTTATTTTTTCAGAGTCTTATAATTTTCCCTGTACAACTCTTTTACATCTTTTATTAGATTAATTCCCAAGTATTTCATTTTTTGGATGCTAGTGTCAGGGGTGTGGCTTCGGTTATTTCTCTCAGTGATTTTGTTATTAGTGTATAAGAATGCTATTGATTTTTGTGTATTGACTTTGTATTCAGCTGCTTTGCTGAATTTATTTATTATATCTAAGAGACTTTCAACAGAGGTTTGGGGGTCTGCTATGTAGAGTATCATGTCATCTCCAAATAATGATAATTTAATTTCCTCTTATCCTGTCTTTACTTCTTTTATTTCCCTCTCTTGTGTAATTGCTCTGGCTAGTATTTCCAGTACTGTATTTAATAGGAGCAGTTATAATGGACATCTTTGTCTTGTGCCTGATTTTAAGGTCAAGGCTTTCATTTTTTGGCTGTCTAATATGACACTGGGTGTTGGTTTGTCATAGAGGGCCTTTATCATATTGAGGTAAAGATCATCTAGTCCAATTCTCTCTAAGGGTCTTATCATGAATGGGTGTTGGATCTTATCAAAAGATTTTTCTGCATCAATAGAAATGATCATGTAATTCTTGCTTTTGGCTCTATTGATATGGTGGATTACATTTATTGATTTACATATTTTGAAACATCCCTGCATGCCTGGGATGAATCCCACTTGGTCATGGTGTATAATTTTCTTGATGACTTGCTGCATCCTGCTTACCAATATTTAATTGAGCATTTTGGCATCTATGTTCATGAGGGAGATTAGCCTGTAGTTCTCTTTTTTAATTGGGTCTTTCTCAGGTTTTGGTACTAGTGTGATATTTGCTTCCAGGAATGACTTAGGGAGAATTGCTTCCCTTTCAATTTCATTGAAGAGTTTGAGGAATGTTGGCATTAAATCTTTGTATTTCTTGTAGAATTCCACAGCAAATCCATCTAGTCTGGTCTCTTCCTTGTTAGTAGAGACTTGATTATATTTTCAATTTCATTCATAGAAATTGGGTTATTCAGCAGTTTTACATCTTCTTGATCCAACTTTGGTGGTTCATATGTTTCTAGGAATCTGTCCATTTCTTCTGTGTTTTTGATCCTATGAGAGTAGAGGTTTTCAAAATAGTTGTTGATGATCTTCTCTATTTCCACAGGGTCAGTAGTGCTTTCTCCTTTTTCATTCTGTATTGCATGAATTTGAGTCTTTTCTTTCCTTTTTAAAATTAGGTTGGCTCAGGGCTTATCAATTTTATTTATTCTTTCAAGGAACCAAATCTTTGATTCATTGATTCTTTGTTTCGTTTTCTTAGTCTTTAGTGCATTAATTTCTGCTCTGATCTTTATAATTTCCTCCCTTCTTTTGGCTTTGGGCTTGGCTTGCTCTTCTTTTTCTAGATGTTTCAGGTATAATATCACATTGCTTATTTTTGTTCATTCTGCTTTTCTAATGTGGGAACTCATGGTAATAAAGTTTCCTCTGAGGACTGCTTTCATTGCATCCCACAGGTTCTGGTAAGTTGTATTTGTATTTTCATTTACTTGTGGATATTGTTTTTTTTATTCTTTAATTTCCTCTGTGACTCACTGATTGGTCAAGTGTGTACTATTTAATTTCCATGTGTTTGTGATGATTTTGCAGTTATTTTTATCATTAATTTCCAGTTTCATGGTGCTATGATCCAATAACATGCATGGTATAATTTCAATTCTTTGCATTTACTTAAATATGTTTTGTGGGTTAGTATATGGTCTGTTTTAGAGAATTTCCCTTGTACTGGTGAGAAGCATGTACATCCTGATGTTGTTGGATGGAACACTCTGTATATGTGTATCAAATCTATTTGTTCACAGGTGTGATTCAATTCTGTTATTTCTTTGCTGATTTTCTGTCTAGTTGATCTACCCCTTTGTGTCAATGGTGTGTTATATTCCCCTGTTATAATTGTGTTATTACATATTTGATTTTTCATTTCTGTTAATATTTGCTTTGTGTAGTTGGGTGCTCTGGAATTTGGTGCATATATATTTAAAATGGTTATCTCTTCATCTTGCATTTTGCCCCTAACTAGTATGTAGTGACCTTTTTTGTCTCTTTGGACCATTCTTGGTTTGACATTCACATGGTCTGCAAACAGAATATATACCCCTGATTTTTTTTTTTAGTTCCTATTGCATGGAGTATTGTTTTCCTTTCTTTGGCTTTCAGTGTATGAGTTGCCTTTTGGGTTAGATGGGTTTCTTGTAGACAGTATATGGTTGGATGTTGTTTCTTGATCCATTCTCCCTGTCTGTTTTTTTAGTTGGTGAATTGAGGCCATTTTTATTAATGGTTATAACTGTCATATATTGGTTTATTGCTGACATGTTATCTTTCTGATGTTTTATCTTTTTGACTTCATTGTTTGTGTTGAGAAGTCTTCCATGATTCTAATAGGCTTTCCTTTATAGGTGAGCTGTCTCTTCCCTCTAAGAGCTTTTAATATTCTGTTCTTATGTTGGATTTCTGGGATGGTGATAATTATATATCTGGGTGTAGTTTTGTTTGGGTTATGGCTCTTTGGAGTTTTATATGCTTCACTAATCCATATGTCAGTTTCCATATTCATGTGTGGGATGTTTTTAGCTATTACTTCTGTAAATAACCTGTTGATATCTTTTGTGTTTTCCCCTTCTTTTTCTTTTATCCCTATCAATCTTACATTGTTTTTCTTTGCATCATCTTGCAGTTGTTGAATTGTTATTTCTTGATTTCTTTTACTGTTAGAAGATCTTTCCTTTCCTGTTCACTAGCTGCAATCTTTTCTTCGATGTCTGAGCTTCAATCTTCACTTTTGTTGAGGTGTTTTTTGCAACTTTCATTAGAGTTTTTGATTTTCTGTATATCTCTTTGAATCTGCTTAATGTATTCTGTTTGTCTCTTAAACTGTTCATTCAGGGATTCTATCATTTTTCTTTGTTCATTTAATTTTTTAGCTGTGTCTTTGTTGGATGCATTCAGTATTTCTTTCACTACTTTTATCATTTCATCTTTTACCTGGGAAAATATTTCTGATTTGATTTCCCTCATAGCTTCTTGTACTTGCTTCTTTGTTTCAGTTGGTATCATTTCATACATTTCTGGTGTATGTGTAGTATTTTGTTTTATGTACATAGCTCCTATTTCTTGGGATGGGCTGGGGGTTTGAGATTGCATTTTGGTCTTTTGTTTTGTTATTTTCCTGTATTTCTGTTTTTCCAGCAATTTTTTAAAGCTTTCTCTTGTGGCGCCATACCAGCTTGGCTCCCCCTGCGGTGGGCCTGGCTCCCCTGGTTGAATGAAGGTCGCTGGGTGCAGTCCATGGAAGCCTGCGGAACCTCTGGAGCCTAGTACAATGACTCAATTGGGCTGGTCAGGCACCCAGCCACCAGGATCTATGGTCCCAAACCCTTCTGTGTCTGTGCTGGTGATCTGCAAATCACCTCATGGAGCATGGGGCCAGCTTTGCTCCCCCTTCCGCTGGTCTGGTTCCCGTTGTTGAATGAAGGTCACTATGTGCAGTTCACTTAAACCTGCAAAACCTCTGAAACCCAGTCCGGGTATCCAAGGGGGTTGGGCAGGTACCAAGCCACCGGGATGGATGGTCCCAAACCCTTCTGGGTCTGCAGTGGCATTCTGGAACTCACCTCACAGTGCTTGAAGCCAGCTTGATTTCCCCTTCAGTGGGTCTGGGTCCCCTAGTTGAATGAAGGTCTCTGGGTGCAGTCCACTCAAGCCTGTGAAGCCTCTGGAGCCTAGTCCAATGACCCAAGGGGGCTGGTCAGGTACCCCCAGTTTGATTCTTTGAAGTGTTTGCTGTGCAGTATGCATTTGTTCATGAATTCTCTGCCTTACCCTATGTTTCCAAGACTTCTACCTACTTAGACTTCCAGTAGATTTAGTGTTTCTGTTTTAATATTTAGGTCTTTGATCCACTTAGAATTTAGTTTTGTGCATGGTGATATGCATGGATCTAGTTTCAGTCTTCGGTATGTGGAGTGCCAATTTTTCCAACATCATTAATTAAAGAGGCTATCTGTCTTCCATTGAACTTGTTTAGCCCCTTTGTAAAATATCAGGTGGCTGAGTGTCTTTGTAGTTGTGCTTGCATCTTTTAATATGTTCTATTGATCTTCCGGTCTATTTCTTTGCCAGTATCATGCTGATTTTTTCACTGTGGCTTTTTAGTACTCTTTCAAGTCAGGAATTGAGACACCTCCTGCCTTACCTTGGTTGCACAGAATTGTCATGCTATTCTAGGTTTCTTCTGTTTCCAAATGAATTTTAGGAGTGTTTTCTAAATCTGTGAGGTATGTATCTGCTATTTTGATAGGGATTGCATTAAATCTGTATAACCATTTTGGGAGTATGGCCATTTGCACAATGTTGCTTCTTCCTAGCAAAGAGCAAGGAATATCCTTCCATTTCCTAATATCCTCTACAATCTCCTTTTTTAGTAGAGTATAATTTTCAGCATATAGGTCTTTTATGTTTTTTGTTAGGTTGATTCATAAGTATTTCATTTTTTACATGTTATTGTAAAGAGCAATATTTCCATAATTTCTCACTCAGTGAGTTTTTTGTTTGTGTACAGGAATGCTATTGATTTTTGAGCACTGACTTTGTATACAGCTACCCTACTGAACTGGTTTATTACCTTTAGTAGTCTTCTAATGGAGTTTTTTGGGTCATCTATATCCAATATCATGTCAAATAGCAACATTTTAACTTCTTCCTTTCCTATCTCAATTCCTTTTATTTAGCTCTCTTGTCTGATTGCCCTGGTTAGTGTTTCCAGAACTGTTTTGAAAAGGAGTGGTTATAGTGGACATCCTTGTCTTGTTGTTGATTTTAAAGTGAAAGCTTTCAGTTTTTGTCCATTTACTATAATGTTGGCTGTTGCTTTGTAAGGTAGATATCATATATTCTGAGTTTCTGAAGGGTTTTATCATGAACACGTATTGCATTTTATCAAAATCCTTTTTTGCATCTATTGAGATGCCCATTTGGTTTTTGTCTTTGGCTCTGTTGATGTGATGTATCACATTTATTGATTTGCACATGTTAAAGCATCCTGCCTTCCTGGAATGAGCCCCACTTGGTCATGATGTAAAATCTTCTTTATAATTTGCTGTGTTCTATTTGCCAGTATTTTGTTGAGAATCTTTGTACCAGTGTTCATTAGTGAGGTTGACACATAGTTCTCCTTTTTGGTTGGGTCTTTCTCTGATTTTGTTATCAGAGTAATACTTGCCTCCAGGAATGATTTAGTAAGGATTGCTTTCTTCTCAATTTCACTGAAGTTTTTAAGGAGTATTGGCATCAAATCTTCCCTTAATTTCTTGTAGAATTCAGCTGTGAATCCATCAGGACCTGTGCTCTTCCTTGTTGGCAAGATTTAATTAGATTTTCAGTTTCAATACCTGATATTGGATGGTTCAAAATTGCTATATTTTCTTCGTTGAACTTTGATAGTTAAAATGTTTCTAGAAATCTGTCCATGTCCTCTGTGTTTTCCACTCTATGTGAGTAGAAATTTTCAAAGTAAGTATTCATTATCTTTTGAATAGGATCTGTAGTAATTTCCCCCTTTTCAGTTCGTATTGCATGAATTTGAGTTTTTTTCTTTTTTACAGGTTATCTAGGGGTTGTCAATTTTGTTTATTCTCTCAAGAAACCAGCTTTTTAATTTATTAATGATTTGCATTGTTTTTTAAGTTTCAATTGCATTGATTTCTGCTCTAATCTTTACAAGTTCTTCTCTTCTTTGAGCTTTGGGTTTAGCTTCCTCTTCTTTTACTAGAAGCTTGAGATGGATTATGTTGTTTATTTGTGCTCATTCTGTTTTCTTGATATGACAATTTTTGCTGTATATTTCCCTCTTAAGGCCCCTTTCATTGATACCCACAGATTACAGTACATTGCTTCTGCATTTTCATTGAATTGTAGGTATTGCTTTATTTCTTCTTTAATTTCATATGCAGCCCACTGGTTGTTCAAAAGTTTTTAATTTAATTTCCATGTATTTGTTCAGATTTTATAATTTCTTTTGCCATTAATTTCCAATTTCAGTGTACTATGGTCAGATATTATGAATGGTATGATTTCAATACCTTTGCATTTACTTTAGAATGTTTTATTGGATAATATATGGTGTATTTTGGAGAATGTCCCATGTGCAGCTGAGAAAAATGTGTATTCTGATGTGGTTGGGTGGAACACTCTGTAAACATCTACTAAGTCTAATTGCTCACAGGTATGATTTAGTTATGTTATTTCTTTGCTGGCTTTTTGTCTAGTTCATCTATCTCTTTTTGACAATGGATTGTAAAGATCTTATGTTATAATTGTATTCTTGTGTACTTGGTTTTTTATGTCCATTATTTTCTGTCTTATTTAGTGCTCTCCTCCTGTGTTTGGTGCATATATATTTATAATTGTTAATTGTTCCTCTTGAACTTTTCCACTAATGAGTATATAGGGACCTTCTTCATCTCTTTTACTCATTTTAGGTTGAAACTTAACATTGTCTGCAATTAGGATAATTACCCATGCTTTTTTCTGAGTTCCTGTTGCATGGAATACTGTTTTCCATCCTTTGACTTTTAATCCATGAGTTTCCTTTTGGGTGAGATGTTTCTTGTATACAGCATATTGTGGGATCCTGTTTCTTGATCCATTCTGTCAATCTATTTATTTTGATAGGTGAATTCAGGCCATTTACATTCATGAATATCACTGATAGGTACTGGCTGGACCTTGCCATGTTATTTTCCAGTTGTTTTCTTTCTTCTTTTCCCCTTTATTTAATTGCTTGTCCTTCCTCATGGTTTCTTTATGTTGCTGTTCTGGGGACTGTGGTTATTTTTATCTCTGTCTGGTATGTGTTTTAGTACTCTTTCTAGGATTTGTTTGGTGGACATGAATTTCTTCAGTTGTTCTTTGTCATGGAAGTATCTTTTTTCTCCTTTCAATTTGAATGAAAGTTTTGCTAGTTACATCATTCTGGGTTGAAAGTTGTTTTCTTTCAGGGCTTGAAATACCTCACTCCAATCTCTTCTTGCCTTGAGGGTTTATGTTGAAAAATCTGCTATGATTCTAATGGGCATTCCTTGATAGTTGATTTGTGTCTTTTCTCTAACAACTTTTAGTAGTTTGCTTTTATTCTGTATGTTTGAGATCTTAGTTTTTGTGTGTGGGCGTGAAATTATGTTGATTTTGACTGGCATTCTATTTGCCTCTTATTGCATATCAGATTTTCCCCCCCATGTTTGGGAATTTTTCTGTTATTACCTCTGTGAATACTTTACTTATGTCACTTGTGTTGGCTCCTGCACCTTCACTAATGCCCATTAATCTTTTATTGTTGCCCTTGGCATTATCTTGAAGCTTCTGGATTGTCATTTCATGCTGTTTTGTTGTTTTTAAAAATTCTATCCTTTCATGATCACTAATTGTGATCCTGTCCTCAAGGTCTGAAACCCTATCCTCAGCTTCACTTAAGAGGTTTGGCCTGCTTTCAATAGAATTTTTTGTTTCTTGGATGTCTCTTTGAATTTGTTTCATGAATTCTGCATGTTTTCTGTATTGTTCATTCAAGGTTTCAATCAGTTTCCCATGCTCCTGTATTTTTTTCTCTATTTCTTCTTTAGCTGCACTCAGCAACTCCTTTACTAAGGTTGCTATTTCTGTCTTTACATGGCAGAGTACTTCTAATTTGATTTCCTCTATAGCCTCATGGAGTTTTTTTTTAATTTCAGTCACTATCTTTTCATAGATTTCCAGTGTGCTACTTTTGAAGTCTTCTATTTCAGTGTCTCCTATACTTGTCCCTGGTGGAGTTGATATTGGAGACTGCATTTTGCTTTTTCATTTTGCCATTTTGACTCTGCCTTATATTTTCTATGTTTAGGAGGGGGTCACCTACACTCTTGTCAGAATCACCAAGGAGTTTCACTTAGTTAGGGAACTTTACTGCTGGCCCTATTTACCCACTGTTCACCTCTATTTTAGGGGTATACTCACCACTCTAACTGGGGCCTGCTGCATTCTTCTGTTTGGGTGAGGCACTTACTTAATCTTCCTTCAATTTCGTACAGTTACTCTGTGGTATTCCAAGGTTCCCTGGGAGAGAAGTTCTTAGTTTACCCCATTGTGCTGAGATGCTGCCCAGGTCTCGGATGGGGTTCGATTCTGGACCCTGCTCCCTGAATTGAGTTCACTTGGTGTGGCCAGGTTAGGGCCGCCTGTCCCTCTCCTGCTTCTTAGGCTGGCCCCAGACACAGAAGGTGGTCTTACTGCCTTGTAGCAGGGTTGGGAGTCTGCCCCATTTGTTGGGATGGCACTAAAGTGCATCCAGCCATGGCCCTTGGTAGGATTCCGGGCCTGCTCACTGCCTGGAGTTTCTATATCACTGTTTTGTCTTGACAGATTTTATTTGAATCTGGTATGCTTGATAGTGTCAAGCCTGAGAGTAGAGGCAACAACTCTGAAGACGACAAGATTCAATAGGATACCCATCTGGTTTGATTGTTAGCTGCCTTTGAAGTCCTACAATGTCTCCAATGTTTGGTTTTTATTAATAGTGTTATGTACTGCTATGTTTATTTATACTATGCCTGATGATATAGACAATTGTGTTGAAAATAACAAGACAATGTAGTAACTACTGTAGATCCCATAGCATTATTATTTTGTATGTCCTTTTCATTTCATGTATTTCTAGGAATTTGATTTGTTGACTTGATTTGTTTTTCCTTCTAATACAGAAAGGATAGGTATACATGTAAAGACTTATACATGTATAGAACTTCTAAACAGCTTATGAGAATTCATTATAGTTATTGTAACAAAAGAGAGGAAAAGATAGTACTCTAAAGGATATAACTTAATATATGTTTAAGTGTGTAAGATTTATAACCATATTACTAAGTTTTTATGGGATAGATGAACAGAACTGATTGCAATATCACTGTTCAATTGTCCACTTTGTATGCTTTACTTTTGTAACTTGAGCAACTACTTCTAAGAGGGATATATGTATTTATCAAATAGTGATTTGTTACTTTTTTTGAAATTATGTATTATTTCTTCACTCTTTTTGTTTCTTTTTTTACTTTAAATAAAAAAATGATGTTAAAAGACCAGAGGTAAAAAATTAAAAGTAGAGTACTGGTGAATTTTTCCCTCCAAAATGTAAGAATTCTATCTTATTGGGCATATTGGGATAAGTCTTTTATAACTCACATTAATGTTTAGTCATCTTTTGTGTTTAGTCCATCAAAAGGTGCATTTAAGAGCATGTAGAATTTCCCTAGTTCTTTCAATAATAAATCTAGTATCATTTCATTTTTTTTAGTACCCTGGATCAAACTCATGACCTAGTGCTTACCAGGCAGGCACTTATGCCACTGAGCTAAATCCCCAGCCCTCATTTTTTTGTTATAGTAGTTTCCATGAAATAGACTAAGTAAATGTATGCCATGCTTTGGTGTTCACTGGGTCTTTGGAACTCTCAAAATAGGCCTCAGAACTTGGACTGAGACTTGCACTTTGTAAGAAAGGACAATTTTGTCAGAGTGCCTTTAGATAACATGAATATATACAACATGAAGTAGACAACACAGACTTAGTGTATGTCATAATAATAATAACAGTCAGTAGCTAGAGAATTTTATTGCCTTTTTTAACCTATAGGGAGCCTATACAAGAAACCAAATCATTACCAGAGGCATCCTTGAATGTATGTCAAAATATCATAAGAGTACTCTACCAACTTAGGGTTAAGGACACATTTTTTAAAGAAAATTTATTTCCTAGTTTATTTTTCTATAAGTTTTATAGCTTTTTAGTTCTGTGGTGTAGTTTGTTAATTTTTAATCTGAATGTACTCTTGGCTACAATTCTTCATAAAAATAAATCATTAGTTAATAGCTACATGAGTTAGCTGGTATATATGTATAGCTAAATACTACATAACAGTTATAAAACATAATGTATATGAAGAAGCTTTAATGATGTGGTAGTGTTTCTCGCTAGCAAATAAATGCATCAGAGAGTTTCAACTGTAAATAATAAAATAATTCCTGCATCCTGGCCTACTGCTGTAATCCTAGCACTCAGGAAGCTGAGGCAGGAGGATCACCAGAAATTCTTATTAAAATTCTTTTCATATTAAAGATCATAAAACCCATCAAAACAGAACAAATAAATCAAATCAAAGCAAAGCAGTTCAATTGGTACAGAACTTCAAAGTAGGATAATAGAAAACCACAATGGTTACCATAATATATTTTGTTATCTTCATAGTAGTTGTGCAATGCATCAGATATAACAAAGTCAAACCAGAACAAGACAATGCAATAAAGCCAAACAGAACATTGAATAAAGCAAAACAACTAATCAGAACAAAACAAAAGAAGAACAATATTGAGTTTCACAAGCAAGTGAGAAGGAAGCTCCCCATAATTGCTATATTGCATAATGTTATCCTCCCTATACATGTTAAGATTGCTGGGCCCTGGACTGTAAACTCAAACACAAAATATAAATATTTACTTGCTTTTTGTACTTTAGTTGCTATCAATTCAGGCTGTTCTTGGAACCTCCCAGTGGCTTACAGGGGAATGGAGTGGCTTCGGTTCTCAGCCCACACTTCTAGGCTCATGGGAGGTGCTATCTGAGTTTTCTCTTCCTGGTCACCTCATAGCCTGTGTAGCTTACCAGACAGGCTGGCTTTCTGGCTTACTGGTTGTATCCTCCAGGTCATAGCATGGTCTATTTCTGGAAGGTGCTCTCTGGCTTTTTTCTGTCTGGGCCCTGCATGACCTGTGTGGCTTACAGGCAGGCTGGCTACTTGTTTTGTGGTTGGCTCCTCAAGGACAAATTTTTGGAAGACCTAATAGGACCAGAAATCAGGACCGCTCCTGGCTCTAGGTTAAGATGCTACAGGTGTGACTAGAGACTGCCTATAGTAGCTAGTGCCATGTTTGGAACCCCTTTTGAGATCTAGTCATGCAGTTTTTTTTCTCTTTTTGGACAGGTTCTTGCCATGTATTTGAGGTTTTACTTGGGCTCACTTTGTAGCCTAGGCTGGTCTCAAACTGGCAAAGATCTTCTTGCCTCAGCCCCCTGAGTTCTGGGATCACAGCAGTGTGTCATGACACATGGCTTAGATATCTGTTTTTATATTTCTATAAGATACTGTATACATTTTACTGGGTATTTAAGACCATGTCAACATAAGACCTGTATTACTCAACATTGATCTATTTTTGTAAAGGTCAGCCATGGGTTCTCAGAGAGTTATTTCAGGGGCCTTTGAATGGCTGATTTCTTCTTCTAGTTTTTGCCTTTACCTATTGTGATATCTTCAAGGATTGGTCAAGGTTTTGTTTCATCTAGTACCTTCCACTGAGAGCACAGGGATATTTTCCTCTTTAGTGACCCTCCTTTTCCCTGAGGATATATTGTCCGTTCCTGTGTCCTAGACTCTAATAATTTTTATGCTCAAGTCATCAAATGATTCACCATAGAGAGACTGAAGAGATAAAAGGAAGAAGAGAACAGAACCAAACACACAAATAGGTTAGGAAGCCCTTTCATTCTTATATAGACTGCAAAGGAGAAAGAGAAAATGGAAAGAAAAAGGAAAAGAAAATGAAATAGTCCACTTACAGAATTTCCTCTGGTTTCACTAGGCGGCAACCTGTGGAGACAGAGTCCTGAATCATGCCAATGAAATCTAGCAGACCAGTAATACATTTATGGTGCAGTAGAGGATAATCTCAGTGTGCCTGCCCTGAGAACAGACACCTTGGTCTTGCCACAGTCCATGCAATTTCTATGGATTTATGCATAGCTTGGAGCTGCTACAGGAAGCCAGCAGTAGTTCTGGAATCTGAGCTTTTCCAGCACATCTCCACAGTGGCTCCTGTCTGATCGCTATCTCCCTGTGGGACAACAAAGTCCTCTGCACTCATCACCAGCCAAGGCAGTTCTCCACATCTGTTGCTCCCCTCCACTGTAGTGTCACTTTACAGAGGCCTCCATGGTCACCAGCCATCACTCTCACCATGCACACCCAGGTTTGAACATCTCCTGTTAGACAGTGAATCCCATCTCAGGGAGAGAGTGCCACCAGCTACTGCCTTTGTCTTCATTGAAGTTTTTTTTTTACTCTCTCTGGGGGCTTCTGTTTACATTTTAGATTCTTCCTGGGTCCAGAGGACCCACTTTCTTCCTTCCTCTCTTCCTTATGATGGTATATTCCAGTGTCTGGATGGTGACTCTCAGAGAAGCTGTTTTGTCTGCTTCTTACCACTCCTTCTTCCCAGAAGTCCAGCACCACTTGTTGAACAGGATATTTTCCCTCCAGGATATCGTTTTGGACTCCTTGTTAAAGATCAAATAGCTGAATATGTCTAGTGATGTTTCTTTGTCTTTTCTTTCTGTTTTATTGTTCCACACATCTTTTTTTCTATTGTCATACTGTTTGAATGACTAACATTATAGTACAGTTTGAAGTCAGGTATTGTGATGCTTCTTGCTTTCCCCTTGTTTTCCAAGACTGCTTTTGCTATTTTTGTCTCTTGTACTTCACTGGAAGTATACAATTGTTTTCTGTATGTCTGTAAATAATACTGTTGGTGTTTGATTAGGACTGCATCAAATTTGTAAAACAGTTCTGGGAGTATGGCTACTTGACAATATTCGTTCTGCCTTTTCAGGAGCAAGGCATATCTTTCCATTTTCTGACATCCTCTTTAATATCTTTTTTTTTGGGAGAGCACTGTAGTTCCTTTGTAGGGTTCCTTCACTTCCTTGGTTAGGTTAATTCATAGATATTTCATTTATGTTGAAGCTCCTGTGTTTTCTCCTCCTCCTGTTTATTACCATTCTAACTATTTTTAAAGTTGATCTTACATCCTGAAACATTGCTGTTATGGTTTATGTCTAGGTGTTCCCCCAAAAATCTCATGCAGTCATGGAGTTTGGGCTTTTCAGAGGTAGCTGAATCTAGTTTGTGTTTGATTGATAGTTCAATGCTGGGATTGAAGGTGTGGGTGATAAAATCACCCTGTGGTGGGTGACCTCATACAATATAAGCTGCAGAAAGACACTTGTGCCCTCTCTCTCCATTGTTTTTGCTGTTTTCTGCAATCATGAACTGTTCTGTGCCAAACCACTCTGCCTTGGAGTTAGTCAATTATATCTTGTCTTTACTTGTCTTGTATTTCCTTTCTTTTCTACATTCCCTTGTTCTTTCTTTCTTTTTTTTGTCAAAATATATATTTTATTCAGATTCCCTTGATAGGTCAATCTTTTCTTTCTCATTTTAAAAATTTTCTCTAAGAGAAAAGAATAAAAAAAACAAAACAGAAAAAGGGTAACAACAATACAGAATTCTAAAAGAAAGAAAGAAAAAGGAGAATGAGAAAAAGCCTCACTAAGAAATCAGTAATTTATAAATTATGTGCTGTCATCCTGGATGTAGTTGTTCAAGTTACAAAGGGAAAGGGTACAGAGTGAATATTCAGTCAGTAAGAATAGCAACAGTTCTACTCAAAGATCCAGCAACGATTCAGCAATGTGGTCATTTATTTTACACCCTCAAACATACGTGCTGTTATATCCCTTAGAGCACTTTCTTTTCCTTTCTTTTTTACAATAGCAATTTGTAAAGATGTAAAGGTGAAGCCAAAGGTGCAGTGGAGACTCCAGAAGTTTGGAAAAGCCAGGAACATGGATCATTCAAGGAAAGCTGCAAAAAAGTGAGCAGAGAGGTTTTAGGAGAGGAGCTGTGGGAGCTGAAATTGCTGGAAGTGCCATGGAGGTGGAATCACTCAAGCCTCTTGGAGCTTGCAACCAGATTGCTCCAAATGCTGAGCATGGAACTCTAGGACTTAATGTTCACCCTTCTGGAAGTTGGACTTTCTCAGTTTCCAATGCTTTATATTCCTCTGTTTGTAACTTTTGGAATGGTAATATTTGTCTTGTGCCTTTGCATTTCAGATATGTTTAACCTTGTTTCATTTGTACAGGGGGTTACAGTTACGAGTTTGCCATAGATATTGGAGGAGACTTGGGACTTGGACTTCTCAGCAATGCTGAAAATGTTAGGACTTGGGCAACTCTTGGAGATGGACTAAATGTCTTTTATATAAAGGATGTGCATGAGTCTTTGGGGCCAGGGGTGGAATGTTATGGCTTATGTTGGTGTGGCTCAGGCATCATGCGTTTCCATTTTGCATTTGTGATTTGTTCATTGCCTTGTTCTTGGATTGATGCTGTCAGTGCCATACCCACCTACGGTTGGAACCAGCATACAATGTAATGGCTGGAAGAAGGCATGTCTCTCTCTCTCTTGCCGTTTTTCCACCTTACTGTTTGCAACTGCCATGTACTGTGGCCTCACTGTGCCACCCTGTCTTGGAGCCAAGTGAGTATGGACTGAAACGTCCAAATACTGTAAGAAATAAGCCTTTCCTTTCCCAACTTTGGGCATCAGGTATTTTGCCTCAGCAGTGGATAAAGAAGTACCTAAGATGCAAAAGTAACAACAATTTGAAAAACAACAGCAGAAGGAAAGCACTATGCAGGGCAAACAGTTAAATAGATAAAGTAGAAAACTTAAAACAGAAATATAACATAACAGGGATAAATCAGTACATATCAGTTATAGCCATCAATGTAAATGTTCTCAAATCTCCAATAAAAAGAAACAGACCAGCAAGATGAATTAAGATGATTTAAGATACAAAATCTAACAATATGCTGTGTATAAGAAACACACTTAACTCAAAAAGGAAACTCATAGACTAAAAATCACAGGATGGGCTGGGGATTTAGCTCAGTGGCATAAGTGCCTGCATGGCAATGATGGGGTCGTGAGTTAGATCCCCATTACAAAAAAAAAAAATCAAAGGGTGTTAAAAAATCCTCCATGTAACAGTAACCCAGAAAAAACAGGAGCTGTGTTTTTTTGTGTAGCAACCTGAATTTTAAACCAAGAATGATAAAAAAACAAAGGAGTTCACAACATACTTGTTGGGGAAAAACTTGAAGAGGATGAGATTACAATAGTAAATATGTGTACCAAATATGGGATAACACAACTATGTGAGAAAACCTTAATACACATGAAAAATCAAATAAGCAATAATGCACATATAGTGGGGGACTTAAGCACCTCATTTTCACAAACAGACAGATGAACAAAACACAAATTCAGCAAAGAAATTACCAAACTGAATCAAACTTGTGAGCAAATGAACCTAGTATTTGTGTACCGAGTTTCGACCCAACATAAGAATATACATTCTTGTCAGTTTCATAATGCTCATCGTTTTTATTTTTTTATTTTAAGAGAGAAAGAAAAGAAAATTAAAAAAAGACAAAACAAAAAACAAGAAGAAAAGTAGAATACAGAATTCAAAAAAATTAACATCATAAAATCGCTAGTTGACACATTACATATTGTCATCTTAACAATAGTTGTTAATCTTACAAAATCAAAGCATTAAAAGTGGTGAGAAACTCACATATTGACTGTACAAACTCTTCTGTTCAATGATCTCTAACAAAAGTTCAGTAATATGGTCATCTATACATATCATTATATCTTTTAGAGCACTATCCTTCCATTTGACTTTTACAACATTTTTATATCTATTATACTTTTTGGATACCATCATTCTGTCTATTCTTCTTCTTATTAGTGTTACTTTTTTGTTATCTTGTTTTTATTTAAAGAGTAAATAAACAGAAAAAGGGAAGAGATATTACAAAATTTCAAAAAAGATAAACAGTAAGAAATCACTAGTTGATAAATTTCATATTGTCATTTTACAAATAGTTGTTGAATTTACAAAGTTAAAGCATACAATGTGGACATTCAAGCAGTGAGAGTGCAAACAGATCTGTTCAGCAACCAAATAAGCACTTAGAAATATGGTTATCAACCCTACAGACTTAAATATGCATGGAGTTATATCTTTTATAGCACTTCCTATATCCTCTCTTTGTTACAATAGCAATTACACATATTTAACATTTCATTTAAAGAGGAAAAAAAAAGTAAAACAGAAAAGAGGGTAGCAACAGTACAGAACTGTAAAACAAAAAGAGAAACAAACACTAGGAAATTACTAGCTGATAAATTATATATTTTCATTTGGATATTGATTTTCAAGTTACAAAATTAAAGAATACATAGTACACATTCAAACAGTGAGACTGCAAACATTTCTGCTCAAAAATCAAACAAATATTCAGAAATATGGTCATCTATTTTACACACTGAAAGATATGTGAAGTTATATTCATTAGAGCCCTTACATTTCCTCTCTTTTTTACAATAGCAACTACACATTTGTATTTTATTACTCTTATAGTTCTTATTACTTTATACACTAGAACACAATGTGATATTTACAATTATGATTCTTATTTATTTCACTAATGCAGATAGTCTCAAGTTTTCTGCATTTATGTATGAAGGCCTAAAGATGTTTTTTTTATAGCTGAGTAATATTCCATTGTATAAAAATACCACATCTTTTTTATCTACCCTGAAGTTGATGGGCATTTTGGTTGTTTCCAAGATTTAGCTATTACAAATTGTGCACCTATGCACATAGATGCACATATATCAGTGTGATATGAACTTTTTAGTTTTTCAGTGAAATACTCAGGAGGGGAATATCTGGATTGAATGGAGCTTCCAATTCTAGTCTTCTGCGAATTCTCCATATGGATTTCCATAGTGGTTGCACCAGTCTATATTCCCACCAACAGTGGAGCAGTGTTACCCTTTCCAGATAGCCTTGCCAACATTTGATATCAGTTGACTTCTTGATGGCAGGTATTCTTTCTGGAGGGAGGTGAAATCTCAATGTTGGTTTAAATTTCACTTCTTGAATGACCAGTGATGGTGAACATTTCTTCATATATTTATTGCCATTTGTATATCTTTCTCTAAGAACTGTGTGTTCATCTCATATGCCCATTTTGGATACGGTCTTTAAATTTGGGGGTCTTGATATTTTTCAATTCTTTGTATGTTCTGGATATAAGTCCTTTGTCTGAGGGACCACTGGCTAAAATTCTTTCCCACTCTGGGTTTTCTTTTCACTCTGTTGCTGATTTCTTTTGAAGTGCAGAAACTTCAAAAATATGTGATCCTAGTTGTTGATTCTTTGAAGTGTTTCTTGTGCAGTTTTCTTTTTGTTCATGAATTCTCTGGCTACCCCTGTGTCTCCAAGACTCTACCTCACTTGTCTTCCAGTAGATTTAATGTTTCTCCTTTAATATTGAAGTCCTTGATCCATTTAGACTTATTTT
Source organism: Hydrochoerus hydrochaeris (assembly GCA_004027455.1). Classification (NCBI taxonomy): domain Eukaryota; kingdom Metazoa; phylum Chordata; class Mammalia; order Rodentia; family Hydrochaeridae; genus Hydrochoerus; species Hydrochoerus hydrochaeris. The sequence goes on along the minus strand of PVLA01009360.1, from coordinate 8,329 downwards.
TGTGTATGATGATAGGCATGGATCTAGTTTCAGTCTTCAGCATGTGGAGAGCCAATTTTTCCAACACCATTTATTAAAGAGACTATCCTTCATCCAGTGAACATGTTTAGACCCTTTGCAAATATCAGGTGGCTGAGTGTCTTTGTAGTAGTGCTTGCATCTTCTAATCTGCTCCATTGATCCTCAGGTCTATTTCTTTGCCAGTACCATGCTGATTTTATCACTGTGGCTTGGTAGTACAGTTTCACATCAGGAATTGTCATGCCTCCTGCCTTACCTTTGTTGCCCAGAACTGCCTTTGCTATTCTCAGTTCCTTCTGTTTCAAATTTAGTTTTAGGAGTGTTTTCACTGAATCTATATAATGTGTGTCAATTGTATTTTGAATGGGATTGCATTCAATCTGTATAACAGTTTTGAGAGTATAGTCATTTTCACAATTTTGGTTCTTCCTAACCAAGAGCATGGAATATCCTTCCATTTTATGATAGCCTCTTCAATCTCCTTTTTCACTGTAGTGTAATTTTCAGCACATAGGTCTTTTACATTCTTAGTTAGGTTGATTCCTAAGTAATTCATTATTTTAGATGTTATTGTATAGGGTGATATTTCCATAATTTCTCTCTCAGTGAGCAGGAATGCTATTGATTTTGAGCATTGATTTGTATCCAGCTACACTGCTAGACTTGCTTATTATCTCTACTAGTCTTTTAATGGAGCTTTCTGCATCTTCTATATAGAGTGTAATAACATCTTCAAATAGTGATAATTCAACTTCTTTCTTTCCCATCCTTATTCCTTTTGTCACTTCTCTGGTTGCCCTGGCTCATTTTTCCAGAACTATATTGCAAAGAATTGATGATAGTGCACATCCCTGTCTTGTTCCTGATTTTAAAATGAAAGCTTTGAGTTTTTGTCCATTTAATATAATGTTGGCTATTGGTTTGGTAGACATGGCCTTTATAAGGTTGAGATAGATGCCATGTATTCCAACTTTCTGAAGCGTTTTTATCATGCACATGTGTTGGACTTTATCGAAAGCTTTTTCTGCAACTATTGAAATGCCCGTGTGGTTTTTGTTTTTGGCTCCGTTGATGTGGTATATTACATTTATTGATTTATGTATGTTAAACCATCCCTGCATTCCTGGAATGAACCCCAGTTGGTCATGATGTATACTCTTGTTGATGATTTGCTGCATTTTCTTTGCCAGTAATTTGTTGAGAATCTTTGAATCAATGTTCATTATTTACATTGGTCTACAGTTCTCTTTTTTGGTTGGGTCTTCTCTGCTTTTGGTATGAGATTAATACTTGCCTGCAGGAATGATTTAGGGAGGATTGCATTCTTTTCCATTTCATTGAAGAGTTTAAGGAGTGTTGGCATCAAGTCTTCCCTAAATTTCTTGTAGAATTCAGCTGTGAATCTATCAGGACCTGGGCTTTTCTTTGTTGGTAAGTTTTTAATTACATTTTCAATTTCACTAGCTGATATTGGGTTGTTCACAATTGCTATATCTTCTTGGTTGCACTTTGGTAGTTCATATGTTTCTAGGAATCTGTCCATTTCCTCTGTTATTTCCACCCTACATGAGCAGATATTGTGAAAGTATTTATTCATGATACTTTGAATTTCCATGGGATGTGTAGTAATTTCCCCTTTTCAGTTATTATTGTGTGGGTTTGAATTTTAATTTCTTTTTTTTTTGACAAGGTTTCCTTGGTGATTGTCAATATTTTTTATTCTCTCAAAAAACTAGATTTTTCTTTGTGGTTTTTTAAAGTTTCAATTGCATTGATTTCTGCTCTAATCTTTACAATTTACTCTCTTTTATGAGCTTTGGGTTTAGCTTGTTCATCTTTTTCTGGAATCTTGAGATGGAACATTAGGTATTTTAGTTGTGCTTGTTCCATTTGTTTGATATGATAATTTATTGCTATATACTTCTCTCTTAAGTCTGCTTTGATTACATCCCCCAGATTACCATATATTGTTTCTGCATTTTCATCAAATTGTAGTTATTATTGCCTTATTTATTAATGTGAGTCTTGTTTATTTCACTCAGGAGGATATTCTCAATTTGCCTTCATTTACCAATAAAGGTCTCAAGAATATCCATTTTTTATAGTTGAGCAGTATTCCATTGTATAAAAATACCACATTTTTTTCATCCATTCTGCGGTTGATTGGTATTTTGGTGTTTTCAAGATTTAGCTATCACAAATTGTGGTGCTGTGTACATGGGTGTACATATATCACTGTAATATGACCTTTTCAATTTTTCTGGAAAAACACCCAGGGGAGAACAGCTGGATTCAGTGGAACTTCCTACCCTAGTTTTTTTCTGAGGAATCTTCATACTGATTTGCACAGTGGTTTTACCAGCCTGCATTCCAACCAACAGTGGAGAAGTGTTCCTTTTTCCCAAATCCTCACGAACATTGGTTATCTGTTGTTTTCTTGATGGTGGCCATTCTTTCTGGGGTGAGATGAAATCTCAATGCTGTTTTAATTTGCATTTCTCAAATGAACAGTGATGGTGAACATTTCACCATATATTTATTTGCCATTTATATATCTTCATCTGAGCACTGTGTGTTCATCTCAGATGCCACTGTTGGAGAGGGTCTTTGGATTTGGTGGGCTTGATGATTTTCAGTTCTTTCTATATTCTTGATATAAGTCCTTTATTTGAGGGATCGTTGGCTAAACTTCTTTCTCATTCTGTGGGTTTTCATTTCACTCTGTTGGTGATTTCTTTTGAAGTGCAAAAACTTTTTAATGATATGATATCCAAATTGTTGTTTTTTTGAAGTATTTTCCATTCAGTTTGCATTTTATTCATGAATTCTCCCTCTAACCTTATGTCTTCAAGATTTTTATCTACTTTGTCTTCTGGTAGATTTCGTGTTTCTGTTTTAATATTTAGATACTTGATCCATTTTGATTTGAGTTTAGTGTATGGTGATAGGCATGGGTCTATTTTCAGTCTTTGGCATGTGGAAAGCCAATTTTTCCAACACCATTTATTAAAGAGTCTATCTTTTTTTGAGTGAATATTTTCAGGTCCTTTGTCACATATAAGGTGGCTAAGTGTCTTTGCAGTATTACTTGCATCTTCTACTGTGTTTCATTGATCCTCAGGTCTATTTCTTTGCCCATACAATGCTGATTTTATTACTGTAGCTTTGTAATATAATTTCAAGACAGGAAGTGAGATGCCTCCTGTCTTGCCTTTCACATGGCTCATCTCTTTTTTATTTAAATTGAAAAAAAACAGAAAAAAGATAGCAACAATATTGATTTCCAAAGAAAAAACAAGGATTCAAAAAAGCACTAAGAAATAACTAGTTGATAAATTACATATTGTCATCTTGTATATAGTTGTTCATGTTACAAAATTAAAGGATACATAGTAGGATTTCAAACAGTGAGACTGGAAAGAGTTCTCCTCAATGATTCAACAAAGATTCATCAATATGGTCATCTATTTTACACACTCAAACATACATGCAGTTATAGCCTTAGAGCACTTTCTTTTCTTTTTTTTACAATAGCAATTACCCATTTAGGGTTTTGGTTACTCTTATATTTATTATTATTTTTACAATAGAGACACAATGTGATATTTATAAGTCTGTTCCTTATTTATTTCACCATTGAGGGTAGTCTCAAGTTTTCTCCATTTCCCTATGAAGGCCTCAAAATGATACTTTTTATAGCTGAGTAATACTCCACTGTCTTAAAATACCACATCATTTTTATCCACTCTGCAGTTGATAGGCATCTTGGTGGTTTCCAAGATTTAGCTATTACAAATTGTGCTGCTATGAACATGAGTTCACATATGTCACTGTGATATGCATTTTTCAGTTTTTCTGGGAAAATACCCAGCATGTGAATAGCTGGGTTGAGTGGAACTTCCAGTGCTAGTCTTCTAAGAATTCTCCATATGTATTTCATATTGATTGCACCAGTCTACACTCCCACCAACAGTCGAGCAGTGTTCCTTTTCCCCACAGCCTCAGCAACATTTGTTATACATTGATTTCTTGATGGCAGCTATTCTTTTCAGAATCAGGTGAAATCTCAAAGTTGTTTTAATTTGCGTTTCTCAAAGGACCAGGGATGGTGAACATTTCTTCATGTATTTATTTGCCATTTTTATATCTTCCTGTGAGAACCGTATGTTCATCTAAGATGCCCAATTTGAAGAAAGTCTTGAATTTGGGGGGCTTCTTGTTTTTCAATTCTTGATATGTTCTGGATATAAGTCCTTTGTCTGAGGGGTTGCTCGCTAAAATTCTTTCCTACTCTGTGGGTTTTCTTTTCACTCTGTTGGTGATTTCTTTTGAAGTGAAAAACTTTGCAATAATATCAGCTCCGAATTATTGATTCTTTGAAGTGTTTCCTGTGCAGTTTTCATTTGGTTCACGAAATCTCTGCCTACCCTGATGCCTCCAAGACTTCTACCTATCATGCCTTCTAGTAGATTTAGTGTTTCTATTTGATATTTAGGTCTTTGATCCATTTAGACTTTATTTTTGTGTATGGTGATAGGCATGAATCTAGTTTCAGTCTTCAGCATGTGGAGAGCCAATTTTTCCAGCATCATTTATTAAAGAGACTATCTTTCTTCCAGTGAACATGTTTAGCCCCTGTGTCAACTATCAGGTGGCTAAGTGTTTTTGTAGATATACTTGCATCTTCTAATCTGTTCCATTGATCCTCAGTTCTGTTTCTTTGTCATTACTATGTTGACTTTTTCACTGTGACATTGTAGTATAGATTCAAGTAAGGAATTTTGATGCCTCCTACCTTGCCTTTGTTATCCCTAATTGCCTTTGCTGTTCTAGGTTTCTTCTGTTCCCGAATGAATTTTAGGAGTGTTTTCTCTAGATCTGTGAGATATTTTGAATAGGATTGTGCTAAATTTGTACAAAAGTTTTGGGAGTATGGCCATTTTCACTACACTGTTTCTTCCTAACCAAGAGCAAGGATCATCATTCCACTTCCTACTATCTTCTTCAATCTCCTTTTTCAGCATAATATAATTTTCAGCATATAAGTCTTTTTCAATTGTAGTTTGGTTGATTCTTACATATTTCATTTTTTTAGGTGTTATTGTAAAGGATGATATTTCCATAATTTTTTTCTCAGTGAATTTTTGTATACAGGAGTGCTATTGACTTTTGAGCATTGACTTTATATCCAGCTATACTACATGACTTGTTTATTACCTCTGGTAGTCTTTTAATTGAGTTTTCTTGGTATTCTCTATAAAGTATGATGTCATCTGCAAATAGTGATAATTTAACTTCTTTCTTTCCTACTCTATTTCTCTCTCTTGTTTGATTGCCCTGGCTAGTGTTTTCAGAACTATATTGAAAAGGAGTGGTGATAGCAGACATCCTAGTTTTATTCCTGATTTTAAAGTGAAAACTTTATTTAGATTGGTCTATAGTTTTCCTTTTTGGTTGGGTCTTTCTCTGGTTTTGGTATGACAGTAATACTTGCCTCCAGGAATGATTTAGGGAGGATTGCATTCTTTTCCATTTCATTGAAGAGTTTAAGGTGTATTGGCATCAAATCTTCTCTAAATTTTTTGTAGAATTCAGCCATGAATCCATCAGGACCTGAGCATTTCTTTGTTGGGAAATTTTTAATTTCATTTTCAGTTTCAGTAGCTGTTATTGGGTTATTAAAAGTTGCTTTTGTAGTTTGTATGTTTCTCGGTATCTGTCCATTTCCTTTGTGTTTTCCACTCTATTTGAGTAGCGATTTTCATAGTAGGTGTTCATGGTCTTTTGAATTTCTATGGGATCTGTAGTAATTTCCCCCTATTCAGTTCTTTTTTGTGGATTTTAGTCCTTTCTTTCTTTCTTTCTTTCTTTCTTTCTTTCTTTCTTTCTTTCTTTTTTTCTTTCTTTCTTTCTTTCCTTCTTTTTTCTTTATGTACTAGGAACAAACTCACAACCTTGCACTCTCCAGGCAGGCATTTATTCCACTGAGCTCAATCCCTGTCCTCTTCTTGCTTTTTCTTGATAATGGTAGATAGGGGTTTGTCAATTTTTTTTATTCTCTCAAAAAACCAGCTCTTTGATTCATTAATTCTTTGTACTCTTTTTTTTTAGTTTCACTTGCATTGATTTGTGATCTTATCTTTGCAAATTTCCTCTCACCTATGTCCTCTGGGTGTAGCTTGATATTGTTTTGCTAGAAGCTGGAGATGGAACATTAGGTTCTTTATTTTTGCTTGTTCCATTGTATTGATATGACAATTTTTTGCTAAATCGTTCCATTTTAATCTGCTTTCATTGCATCCCACAGTTTACCATATGTTGTTTCCATATTTTCAATGATTTTTATGTATTGCTTTATTTCTTCTTTAATTTCATCTGTAGCCAACTGGTTGTTGAAATGGTTGGTATTTAATTTCCATTTATTTATGCAAGATTTGTAATTGCATTCACCATTAATTTCTTTTCCAATTTTAGTGTGCTGTGGATGCATATTACACATGAGATAATTTCAATACATTTGCAGTTACTTAAGAAAGTTGTATGGGATAATATATGGTCTTTCTTGGAGAGTGTCCCATTTGCATCTGAGAAGAATGTGTATTCTGATGTTGGGTGGAACACAGTGTCAACATTTGTGAAGTCCAACTGCTCACAGGTATGATTCCATTCTATTATTTCTTTGCTGGCTTTTTGTCTAATTGATCTATCTCTTTGTGATTATGGGCTGTTTATATCCTCTGTTACATCTAAGTTCTTGTGTATTTGGTTTTTCATGTCCATTAGTATCTCTCTTATATAGTTGTGTGCTCCTGTATTTGGTGCATATATATTTATTATTGTTAGTTATGCCTCTTGAATTTTTCCACTAATGAGTACGTAGTGACCTTTTTAAAATCTGTTTTAATCATTTTAGGTTGAAATTTCACATTGTCTGCAAATAGAATAGTTACCCCTTCATTTTTCTGGGTTCCTGTTGAATGGAATAGCGTTTTCCATCCTTTGATTTTTAAACTCTGAGTTTCCTTTCACATTAGATGTTTTCTTGTATACAGCATAATGTGGGTTAATGTTTCTCGATCCATTCTGCCATTTTATTTCTTTTGATAGGTGAATTCAGGCCATTTACATTTAAGGATATCACTGATATGTACTTGTACATTTTCCATGTCATGTTCCAGTTTGCTTTCTGCTTTTCCCCTTATTTAATTGCTTGTCCTACCAGGTAATTTCTTTCTGTTGTTCTTGTGGGAATTGTGGTTTTGTTTTATCTCTGTCTAGAATGTTTTTTGGTACTGTTTCTATTGTTGGATTGGTGGACGTGAATTTCATCAGTTGTTCTTGGTCATGGAAGTATCTTGTTTCTCCATTAAATTTGAATGAAAGTTTTGCTGGGTACATCAGGCTGGGTTGAATGTTGTTTTCTTTCAGGGCTTGAAATACCTCACTCCAAGTTCTTGTTGGCTAGAGAGCTTGTGCTGAAAATTCTGCCATGATTCTAATGGGCTTTTCTTGATAAGTGAGTTGTGTCTTTCCTGTAACAGCTTTTAGTATTCTGTTTTTATGCTGTATGTCTGAATGTTATTATGTGTCTGTGTGTGGATATTTTTTGATTGTGACTGTTTGGCTTTCTATATGCCCCACTTATCTGCATATCAGCTTTTTTTCTGAATGTTTGAGAAATTTTCTGTTATTTCTTCTGTGAATATTTTCATATGTCATTTGCATTGACTCCTGCATCTTCACTAATACCCATTATTCTTGTATTGTTGTTCTTGGCATCATCTTGAAGCATCTGGATTGTCAATTCATGGTGCTTTGTTATTTTCAAAGTTCTATCCTTTCCTGATCACTAATTGTGATCCTGTCCCCAAGGACTGAAATCCTATCCTAAGCTTCATTTAAGCATTTTTGCACACTTTCAATAGAATTTTTGTCTGTTGGATGTCTCTTTGAGTTTGTTTCATTAGTTCTTCTTGTTTTCTATACTGTTCATTCCAGGTTTCAATCAGTTTCCCATGCTCCTGTACTTTTTTGTCTGTATTTCTTCTTTAGCTGCCTTCAACATCAGTTTTACTAAGGCTGTTATTTCTGTCATTATGTTGGAGAGTTTTTCTAATGCAATTTCCTCCATAGCCTCATGAAGTTGGTTTTTTATTTTAGTTGCTAACTTTTCAGAGATTTGCAGTGTGTTACTTTTATTGTCTTCTATTTCCATGCCTCTTTTAATTGCTCCTGATGGACTAGATGTTTGAGATTGCATTTTGCTTTTTCTTTTTGTAATTTTTCCCTTTTAGTCAGTGTTTCATTC